>JAECUM010004442.1:0-45397 GCA_016617855.1 Megalonaias nervosa | reverse complement strand
CGTATTTTGGACCTGAATACGGGTGTATGTTTTTTTGCAACAAATATGTTTTTTGATTTTAAAAAAAATAATACTAAATTACCTTGCAATTTTCAGTTTAGAACAGGCACTTGTTTCCATTCTGACAGAAATGTATTGCATGTATGTAGGAATACAGTTCTACAATATGATTGGTTCATTCAAAATCGATGCTACCATGCCTGTCTGTATCCGCCGTATTGGATTTCGCAAACAATTACCGTTATCACTGTATCTCATCTTGGTAATATTCAACTTCTGATCATGTTGAATAGGAAAGCGGCATACTCAGAATTTTCTCCAGGAAAGACAAGAAAACAGAACTGGAAGGACAATTGTGCCATCTTGTTTAGATTTGTGAAACCATCTAGTAAAGGAGAAAACTGTACATTTTGCAAATTGTGTAAGGTGATTTCGCTATTGGGCGTGGAGGCGCCCATGAAATACAAGAACACGATAAAGCTAATAAATGTCAGCTTGCTGCTTCATCATACACAACTAAGCTTAAACTTATGACATAAAAAACCCAGAGATAACCTTGATGGAATTCGATTGAAATTTGGTTTACTAAATTTCTTTTAGAAATGAACGTTCATCTTACAGTTACTGATGTTGCTGGCACATTATTTCACGCACATCTTCCAGACAGGAAAATCGCAAAGGATTACTCTTGTGAAAAACGAAAACAGTTCAGTAAGAAAATCACACAGAATTCAGATCATCAATGAAAGATGGGACATTGGAATCGATAACGACTGAGAAAAGAAAATACAATGTGGTGTGGAACAGGCTGATATAAAGAGCCTATGCCAGAATGCCCGAATGGAACAGGGTGCTCATTTAGAAGGCGCAAGAGTGCAACACATGCATCTTTGACATTAAATAATTGAAGAAGATAGTTGTAGATGTTGTGAAAAGTTACTTATGCATTAATATTTTAAAACTCAGTATTTGTTTCTGAAAATCATTATTTTTGTCATAAGCAGTCAGCATTTTTGTACCCCAGGGTTGGCAGTAATGGTCATTGTTTTTTATATGCTATATGCGTCCTAGCCTACACAGATGGTGCAGTTGGAATAAATGTGTTTAGTCTTTGGTAAACTTTCCATTTTCGTGACTATAAGTTGGATATTGTGATGGGTTACTCACAACACAACAACACCAATTACCACAACCCACTACAATCTACAACAATAGACTACGAAAATACATCAATCAACCAGTCTTCTACAATTAAGCATGAAAATACCACAATCGACCATTATATGTACCACAGTCTTTCACAGTCTACTACAATCTACCATAATCTACCATCAATCTTCCCAAGTCTACAACTAACAAGCACGAAAAGGCCACAATAGACCAGTATATATTTATTTACATTTTGACTGTAAACCATGACAATCTACTTTGAAAATACTGCAGCCTACCACAAACTAAAGCATGAAAATGCCACAGTTGACCAGTATATATATATATATATATATATATATATATATATATATATATATATATATATATATATAATTTATAATAAAAAAATAATTGCATGTTTCAGTGAAACAAATGTTGTCAATCGCAACTGATACTTAACACATATCGCGATTTAATTGGATATGAAATTTTTTCTAAAGTAGAAAAACTTTAGGTACACTTCGAAAAATATTAAATGACATCAGTTACTGTTTCTTTTTGGCAATACCGGTGGTAACTCTGGCATCATCAGGTCTCAAGTTCCAAGTTCGAAAGCAGGATGGTTGTGCATCTATATCAGGGAATATTAGTCAATCGATATCAGAGAGTCAACATAATTACGACTATTGTATTACAGTTCTTATTTTATAATAATTTTTCTGCTTTTGTTATATACAATGTGACCTTGCTACAACACGGTGGTTGGGGTCCACAGAACTCAACCATGTTATAGACTGTATGGTTTTATAACCAACCAAGTCCATTACCTGAAGAAAATGATGCATTTACCTAAAATATCGCAGGGGGTGGGGTGGGGTGAGTAATGAGAGTGGGCAATGGTTTTGATTAAAAGAAGATAAACTAGTCTGAAAAACACTTATATATTGACACCTTACATCAGTTTGGTACAATCCATAATCCGTTAAGTACTATACATGTATATAATAAATCCATGAATTCGAGTATAGATCACGTTATAAAATTCATGTATGACTCACATACCATTAGAAATCACAAAAAACACATATATAAAAAAATTGGTTGTCCTCATTTTTATCTAAACCTGATTGTCACTAAACAATTCACTATAACTGTTGCAAATTTCATGTGGCTATAGCTGTTTATGTGCTTCATGTGCATGTACTTGAATTAGCCTAGATTTTGGTCATCTGGAGACCGCTATCATCTTGCCAAGACTACCCAGTAGATGAGGCTATTGATAGGGAAATGAAAATATGAACAAATTAAAAAGTTTAACAAACATCTTTGCAAGATGCCCCATCTTCAATTAACTTGATGGCCAGATATCTATAGTTTCAAAAGATCTGAAATTTAATTTGTGTTTTATGCCGCTATTGGTAGCGACTGAAAGCATAACTTTTTTGCTGCAAAAAATGAAACTTTCAGAGCACACAATGAATGTGTTCCAGCCACTTTGGAAAATGCAACAATCCATCAGATTCCATTGCTTTTATTTAAATTTGATGCTGACTTACTTTGAAGGGTTCATTGTTGTTATTGAAGATTGTAGTTGGCTTTCTTTGATGAAGGGTGCATGTGTTATTGAAGTTACTGTTAAAGGACACCTTTGGAGGACCAAACAGATGTCCATTTCTTATCGCAGCAGTAACACCAAATAATTGTAGAGCATTTATTGAGACTGAATATTTTTTCATTTGCTTAGAATTTATACAGTACGATCAGTGCTTCAAAGGTAATTAATCAGTTTCTTTGAAGTGTCAGCAAAACTATCTTTTCTATGTACATTTTTCAAAGATTAGAAAAAGAATTAGCCATTGTTTGATCGATTGTATCAGTTACTGTTCCTGTCTTCAAAAGTTGGTCAATTGTAGTTAGTCCCGGTACCATGATTGTTGGATAGACCAACAATTAGGTCTCCTTTGTGGGGAGTTGTTTTTCTTTTTGTTTTGGAATGGGTTTTTATGTGACATTTCTGGTAGCGGAGTGATGCTGCCTTCTACGCACGCATCAGAAAATTTTAAAAAACCCAGGCCAGCTGGTGTTCTGTTCTGACAGGTGACAGAGATTATTACAGAAAATGTGATTGTTCTGAAAGATTTAATTCTATGAGTGAAAAGAAGAGGAATTTTAATGACCATCCACATACAAAGGTCAGTCTGAATGAATAATTACTAGCGAGCGGCCGATAGTCCGACCCTGTTTCGTCTGAAAGATGCATTATGAGATAGTGCCTAGTCTGGATGATCAGAAATACCAACAACAAAAAATTTTGGAGATCTCACAGCATACTTTACTTAGGCCACATGTATGCATTATGATTTAACAATGTACTGTAAAGATGGTTTGTCAATATGAACAAAGAATTTGTTTAATTAACAATAAATAAATTTTAGTGCATTTTATATCAAGTTCTCAGCTTACTTTTATAGTGCCTCTGAATTTCATTAATCCAAAGCCAAGGTTGTGTACATGTAAAAGTTGAAGCAGCCAAGAGTGTCGCAAAAAGATTCACCAGATATTCTATCTTGTTGCCAGAAAGGAAAATAACTTGCAGTTTCTGACATTGGCAAAGCCAGTGTGATCCCTGAGTAAACTTTTCAGACATTATTTTTTGTACTTTTAAGAAGAAATTTTTTTTTCCATGTGTGAGAAAAATACATGTATATGAAATTGCATCAGCCATGCCATGATTGTCTTGTATTAGGAATCATACGTGATCTTTTGCCCAAATTGATAATAAACTTTTTACCCATTACTTTTCATACTTTTAAGAAGAAAAAAAAATTTCTTGTATGAGAAAAATACATGTACATGAAATTTTGGGAGCCATGCCAAAATCAAGTTACATGTGAATTTGTGTTCTAAAGGAGTGGGATCACACTGTGTGTATTTGTGTTCTAAAGGAGTGGGGTCACACTGTGTATATATATATATATATATATATATATATATATATATATATATATATATACATACATACATACATACACACAGTGTAACCCCACAATAACACAATAATTGGGAGCCATAGAACCCACTGCGTTATAGACCGAACCATTTTATAAGCAACCAGGTCAGTTAGCTGAAGAAAATTATGCATGTACCCCAAACCATTTGCGGGGGGTAGGGGTTAGGTTAATGTGGGCGCAAAAATACATGTCTCATTGGCACAGTTACCATCTTAAATCGATGCATATTAAATAAGAAACACACTTGTAGTGAAAACAGAGAAGGCATATATGATATTTTACTTTATTCAGCGAATCACGCATTGGTACATATACGTGTATACTGTTTATATATACATGTCTAATGTATAGCATGAATAGAGTATCAACACTGTGTACTCACTCACAAATCTCATCACATACATTGAATCCACATTACAAGTAAATCCATCGAAAATATGCACACACTCAGATTTGAAATATTCAAAAATATTTTCACAGGTCAAATAGGTCTGAGTTCAGTGGACAAAAATAGCACAATCACATAACAAATGATGAAGCACATTTACTTTTCAGTACATTCCAAGTCAGTATAAGTTAGTTTGTGTTTTAAGCCGCCATTGGTAGTGTTCGTAAGCATAAACTTTTTTTCCTGCACAAAAGGAAACGTTCATGGCACAGTAAACGTGTTCCAGTCACGTTGGAAAATGAAACAATCCATCAGATTCCATTGCTTTTATTTAAGTTTGGTACTGACTTCCTTTGAAGTAAGGTCCTTCGTTTTTATTGAAGATTGTAGGTGGCTTTGTAGGGATGAGATTGTAGGTTGCATGCGTTATTGAAGTCACCGATTAAGGACAGCTTTGGAGACCCAAACAAATGCCCATTTCTGATCGTGGCGGCAACATCAAATAATTGCATTGCATGATAGAGACTGATTTTGTTTCTATTTAGTACGCTTTCATAACAATCAGTAGTAGTAATAGGGGATATCATAGCAGCATGTAGACCTCTATGTTAATTTTAGGGGGTTGTACTGTGGCACCAAGATTTATAGGCCCAATTGCACAGCCTGGGAAAATATGGCCCCAAGGTTGATTATGGGTCAATAGGAATGGAATAGGTGGGATGACGTCATGGTACTGGACACTTGCAACAATGTGGCAAGAGGCTGTCATAAATATGTGCGGTTACCTAGGTAGGGACAAATACAAGAGAGACAGAGATATGTATAAACACAACCATAGATTGATGAACATCAATCTATCAAACCTAAAATATACAATCGACTAAAAAAAATCTTGCGCAAGAGAATAAATTCTTTTGGGAGTTAAACCTAAAATATAAAATCGACTAAAACATTTTTTTTAGGCAAGAGAGAATAAATGTTTTCAAGGCAAATGAGTGGCCCTGAAAAGGGCCTTAGGGTTCTTCTTCTTCTTTGTCTTCTTCAAATTTCTTCTTTTCCTCTACCAATTTCTTATTTTCTGTCCTACACTTTTTGTCTCCTTCTCATTCTTTTCTTCCTCCTCCTGTTTTTCCTTCTCCTTTTCCTGTTTTTTGTTTCCTTTTTTCATTCTCCTCTTCTTTTTCAATTTTTTCGTTCCATTCTTTCATTCTCCTTTTGTCGTCTATATCTTCCTTTTCATCCTTTTCAATTCTTAACATTTCATTTAATATATCCTTACTTTTCAAATTGTTGATTTCCATCTTTACACGATGGGGGTTATAACACCCATACTCTACTTTCACCAACATTTCCTCCAACATGCTTAAGGTATCAACTACCTCCTGTAATCTTAACATTCTCTCGTAGTTGCTCGCCATGTTTTATTCTGTGTAGAATAGCGCGAATGATGGCAATGGCAAGGGATTATTGTCGATTATGCATACTAAGTGCTTCGCGACTGGTTAATGCCTGATAGTCAGGCTTGTTAGTTTATCGGTGTGACGAGTATGGTGCCTTCGCCACCCCGTGTTTATGTGCGAAGTCGCACTTGTTGTTTTGTCCGGCAGAGGCAAAGGAGGAGAGGACCCTGAGAGAGTGGAGCCAAACAACACAGCAAGCGTCCAGGGACAAACACACCACCCGATCCATCTAGCGGAGGGATGTTTTTTTATAGCGTTGGAATTTTGTGTACTATGCGTATTTTGTTTGGCCTACAAAGTACCAATCAGCTGGGTGTAAGTCACCCGCAGTCGTTTGGGTCATGGTATGGTATTATACTGGTTAATGATTTTGATGGTGGAACCATAGGGTCGAGGCTGGTTTTCGGCCCAGTTGTTATCGAATGATGTCTTCTGATGCCAAAGGGAGACTCTCAGTAAGAAAATAGGGGGATGAGAAAAGGGCTTCGTAGTGGAAAATCTTTTGGCGACACAGGCTTGTCGTTTCTAGGATTCCTCCCAGGTATTTGCTAGTTTATTTTCCCTAGCACCTGTTTTAGGCCCTTGCACTTGTCCGGAAGAGAAAGGAAAGAGGGGGAGGGATTGTACCATGGAGTTGGGGTCTCAGTGGAAAAACTTTTCACAACACAGGCTTGTTGCTTTCAGGATTCCACCCAGGTATTTGCTAGCATGTTTTGCCTAGCACCTGTTTTTAAACCCCTTACATCCGGTTGGCTTGTTTGGTTTGTTGGGATACCTTTAACGACACGGGCTTGTTGTTTCAGGGATTCCATAGTCTGAACGAGGTGGGACGACAATAGCACCTTCTTACGAGGTGGAATAATTGTCCCTCGGGCAGACTATATTATATTTGTTCGGGATCGCTTGCGTTTTCAATTGACGACACTGGTTTGTTGTCTGGTGACACTGGCTTGTCGCCTAAAAAAATTAAAAAGGGGGGGGGGTTAAGAGGGGATTGTGCCTCAGAGTTATGGCCTTGGTGGAAGATCATTAGGCAACACTGGCTTGTTGGTATCTGGTTTCCACCTAAGTGTGTGCTAGCTACTTTCCTTATCACATTTTGCCCCATAATTCTTTTGGCTTATTTGGTTTGGTGGAGCCCCCTTTCACAACACAAGCTTGTCGTCTTGGGGGTCTCCATACTCCAGTCAATGATCCGTCCTATTTTGATGATCCGATATGGTCTGTTCTCTGTAGTGAGGTGTTTGTATCATTCAAAGTGCTTCTCCCTCCTGTTTGTTTTGCCTTGCCGCCTTTGCCCTAGCCAATAATTCCTAACAGTTAGTTGGGTCTTTCATGCAGGAGTAGGGAAGGGTAGAAATATAAATATACGATTTTTTTAAAGACATTTGCACACATACACACACTTATAAACAATGTTTAAAATCATGCAGGCTGATATTAGTTAATTAATATGGTTAGGATAGTTCTTGATTTCATGCTGGGGCTCCTTTGTAGGAGATAGGAAGGAAATGTGGTAGAGCAAAAGGGAGACAAACATAGTTTGAAGACTTGTAGGGATGTTAGTGGTTAATGTATATGTCTAAGACATTTATTGATTTCTTACTTGGGTATTTGTTGTGTATAAACGTGTGTTATCCTAATTTTAGTGCTGTGTGATATTTTAATGTTGCTTTGTCTGAATGATGCAATTTGTTTAATAGACTTGGGGTTGTGGTATATTGTTATGTCCTTCCCAGAGGTTCGTGCTTCATTTACTGGACTTGCTTTTTGGTTATCGATTTCTTGGTGCAAGGATTTGCAATCACCTTAGCCCAAGGAGGGTTTTGCTCCAACTTGAGTATATTTTGTGTTGGTTGAGATATTGCATTGTGCATTGTAGCCCCAGAGTCCTATTTTTTCCGTGCTTGTAGATGTCCTTATCTGTGTAAGTGGACTTGCGCTTTAGCAGGCAATGTTTGTTGTCCAGTGGTTTCTAATAGCCATAGTCCAATGTAAGCTTTGGTCTGTTCTATATGCATTCTGGGGTTGCTTATAATATTTGTATAGTCCAGTGTAGTCATATTTTTATATTTCTTCGTGTTTGTTGATTTCCTTTAGATATAGTATGATGTTCTTATAGGTGAGTTCGAGATTGCTATTCTTTGTATTGTCTAAGATTTCAGGATATGTTGCAGGCGCTCCGATTCGTTTTTGGTAGTCTGTAAAGTTGATTCTTTGGGTCTGTTATCTGTTGCAGGTGTCGAAGATGTGGTCTAGTGTTTTGGATTCTAGGGAGTGTGGGCAGCTGTTGTTAAGGTTGGTTTGATCTTGAAGATATTTTCCAAAGCTGTCTTTTAGTACTGTCTTACCTGTTCTTGTTCTATTGATGAGTTGCATTTCGTTGTTTTGTAGTCCTTTGGGTATATTGGCGTTGCTGGTAACTTGTTTTTGTAGCTGATATAGATGCCTGCCTTTGTTGGTGGTGTCCCAATGTCATTGCCATTTTTGGTTTATTTGCAGTCGTACTTGGCTGTACAATTCCTGTACGCTGTAATCGATATGCTGGATGTCGTTGCATAGCAGATTGTGTTTTGCGGCAAGGTCTGCTTTATCATTTCTACTTAGGTTGATATGGGAGGGTACCCATAAGAATTCCACCGTGTATGATTTTCCTTCAAGTTCTCTTAGGAGTAGCATTGTTTCTTGCAGCATATTTGCTCGGCTTTTGGATGTTCCTGTTTCCAATGATTTAAGTACACTCAATGAGTCGGTGATTATGACGTGGCGTTTGTGGTTTTGTATCCATTTCATTGCCTCTTTAATTGCCCAGAATTATGCTGTGTAGATAGAGCATCCATCTGGCAATCTGGCCCCAAGTTGCGTTTGTTGTTCTGGTATTACAATGGCTGCTGCTGTTCGATTTGATTCTTTGTATTTTGATCCATCTGTGTATATTTTGGTATATCCGGTGTAGTTTTCCTCTGAGATATTGCGGATTCCAATCAGTACTTTCCATAGGTTTTGTTGTTTGTGTTCTAGAGTTTGTGCTGTGAGGTTGATTTTGGGAGCATTGTTTTTCCAGGGTGTGGGGTCGCAGGTTTTGAATTGTTCAGCTTGGAATTGTGCTATTTGCAGTTCGCTGCAGAGTAGGTGTACCTTTTTACTTGCTGGTGTTTAAGGAACCAATGTTTTGCTGACTGTCTTTTTTTTTTCCATTCTCTATTGCCTTTCTGGTAAGGTTGTTGTCCGGGTTTGTGGAGTTTCTGATTGCATATCGTAGGATATGTTCTTCTCTTCTCATGATAAGAGGTAGATCTCCTGTAAGTATTCGTAATTCGTCTTTCGATGCGTTTGGTAGTGCTCCTGTGCAAAGTCTGAGTACTTGATATTGTAGTCCGTTTAGTTTTTTAAGTATGGCATTGTTGGCTGATGCATATATCTGGCAACCATAGTCTAGTTTGGATCTTATTAGTGCCTTGTATAGCATAAGCATAGTGTGCTGGTCAGCTCCTCATGTTGTTCCTCGCAGGTGTTTTAGGAGGTTGATTTCTCGCTGGCTGTTTTTGATGAGTTCTGCAATGTGTGGCTTCCAGGTTAGGTTTTCATCGAGTAACATTCCGAGGAAGTAGGTTTGCTTGACAACTTTTATGAGTGTTCCTTGCAGGTATAGGTCAGAGTATTTGGGTTTTTGCCTATTGTGTGGAGAGAATAGCATTCCGACTGTTTTATCGCCTGATATTTTAAAACCCCAGTTGTCTGCCTATTTGGAGATTGCGTCAAGGTTCGTTTGAAGGAGTTTGATGTAGGTCTGGTTGTTGGGGTTACCTGCTTTCCAAATTCCGCTGTCGTCGGCAAATTGAGATAGGTTAATTGTGATGTGGATGTATTTGCCGATGTTGTTGACCATGATGTTGAATAACGTTGGGCTCAGTACGCTTCCTTGGGGTGTTCCATTGTCCAATGTGTGTGTCCTGGAAGTTTTGTCGCCTACTCTGGTTTTGATTTGTCTTCCTGTTTGAAAATTTTCTATCGAACGGTACATTCTTCCATTGATTCCATAGTGGTTGAATTTGGAGATGAGTCCTTTGGTCCAGACCAGGTCAAAAGCTTTTTCGAGGTCGAGGAAAATTGCTATGAGATGTCTGTGGCTTCTTTGTTCTGCACTGAAGGCTAATTTGATGTCTGTTTCTAGTCTGAGTAGTTGTTCGATGGTGGAGTGTCGGTTTCTGAATCCACTTTGGTTGCGGGAGAGTAGTTGGTGTGTATCCAAGTGGTGCTTGATCCTGTTGTTGATCATTGTTTCCATAATTTTGCAAATTGTGTTTGTTAAGGAGATAGGCCTGTATGAGCTGACATTTTTGGGGTCCTTGCCTGGTTTTGGAATGGTGATGACTACTTCCCGTTTCCATGATGTGGGTATGTCTCCTGTTGTCCATATCATGTTGATCATATCAATTATTATTGTTTGCATGTTTGGTGGAAGGTGTTTGCAGATGGTGTATCTGATGTTGTCTTCTCCATTATTGTTCTGTTTCTATAACATTGCTATATGTGCCACTGTAAGGGCCAAAACAGATACTTGTCTCAGGTTTGCAACCTTATTTTTTCCTTGCATGATTTTGTTTTGGTACAAATGAAGTAAATAAAGACATTTAATAATTTTTATTTTTCCTCATTACCTTCGCTTACTGAACCTGAAAGTTATCTTTTTATGCCCCACACAGAAATATCGTTTTCAAAAGCTGTTTGTATAAAATACATTTACAATAAAAACATGAACTTAAAAATAATGAAATTTCTTCTTTTAATATTGCCCTTAATCAACGTAATTTTCATGGTGCCAAATATATATATATATATATATATATATATATATATATATATATATATATATATATATAAATCCATTGCCATCTCACCTCTGTCCTTGTGGGTTTGAGTCTTGTGCATGGCTGGTGTGGGTATGTGAGAAAGCTACCAGTAATTCCCATGAGTTGGTGGTTTTTAACGGGTTATACGGGCTGCCTTGAATAGCCTAACTTTGCCCTGTGAAATAGCATTAAACCCTAAAACAACATCAACAACAAAAACAAAACGGTTTATATAGTTAATAGAGTTTAATAATCTCTAGTTTATCCCTAAAGCATAAGGATAATATTAAGATCATTAATTCCATGGAGTGGAGCAAGTATATTAGTTTGTTTATAGAATGCGAATTTGCTAAACATAAACGGGAAGGCAGGCTTGGCTAGCAAGTTGGGGGCTGGTTGATGGTCATAACAAGTTATTAGCTGCCCAGCAAGAGGATGTGAAAATCCAATGCCGCTTAATTATATTTTTAAATGAGAGAGAGAGAGAGAGAGAGAGAGAGAGAGAGAGAGAAAAAAAATTTTAACATTTTCCTCAATGAAGTATCAGCAAAAATATTTTCTGATTTAATAAGAAAAAATAATTATAGACTTTCAGTGATCAATCTACAATTTCATCCCAAAGAGTCCCAGGACTCACATATGCTCAAACAATGAGTCCCACTCAAATGTAATGAGTACAATGATGCTGCTAATAAATGGCATACACATTGAGATGCATTAATTTTCTTTATTTATAATACAGAATTATTCCAACAAGGTCATTATTAACTACAAGATCAACTCCTTCTTCACTTTACTTTAGTTCATAAATTCTCCTGTCTTTCTTAGATCTCCAGGCCTGTAATACTGACTTGTAATCAAATGGCACAGTACATAGTTTTACAGCCATCAGTTTGTGCCGAGTCTCAATATTCAGCCTGTTTCTAGCTTTAACCAGGATTCTCTTCTGGACAGAAAACCCACGCTCACATCCAGCAGTATGTACTGCTGAAGTCAGTACAAGTGCTGCTAACTTGAGCAAGTTTGGAAAATCCTCTCTGTGGTGGCGGTCAATTAAATGCCACAGCTTACACATCACATCTAGCGGATACTTCTCAGCCAGAACTACTTTCTTAAGGAATGTCCACTCTTTTTTGCCTTCACAGAGTCAATAACAGGTTCTGAAGTTTTTGTCTCAATACTTCTGTTAGTTTCCCATTGTACAGCCTTTGCTTCTCCATAATATGTACACAGTCTGTCAATCTCTTCATCTGGGTATGTATACACTTCTGTTTTTGACATCATGCTGATTGGTCACATAGCAAGAATACCAAAGCTTGTAAGTAGGTCATCTGCTGGAAATCTAGACTGAATGTTCTCAACTAATGAGTCAATGAAGAGTTTAGTGATTTTCTCCAGGCTGAAGTTGTTCGTTGTGATCTGATGATGTTCCTTAAATTTATTGCCCTTTAGGTCTCCCTGGAGCTTTTGCATGTATGGAGTTTCAAAGCTGTATATCCTCTGCAGATTAGCAATACACTCATCAGTTTTCACCTTCGCAAGGGCCACATCCACATTTTCTTTCTGGAAGAACTGGCTGAGAATGGTTACAGGTGCCATTGCATCCATCATCATGTATGTGGTAGAAATAAAACTTTCAGTAGCTATCTTTTTCTTCATCCCTCCAGCTTTGTGATCCTTGTGACTGGCTTCAGCCAGGTAGGTAAGTAAGCTATCAAGAGTTCTCCATACAGCAGTCAGGGCACTAAAGTAAGACAACCACCTCACTGAATGGAGCTCCTTATATATGAGACATGGATCATCTAAAACCTCCTGTATGGCACGTAGTCGAGCCTCTCATTGACTACTTCCCTTAAAATAGTAGAAAAGATCAGTCAATATTTGCTGATGCTTTTTTAACGGTTCTATTTCTCTGCAGCCTGGGAGGTACACAGTGCCAACCTGTGGGCAACACAGTGAACATTATGCATATGAGGATTGTCCCTTCTCAATATTGCAGCTGCTCCTTTTTCCTTGCCCATCATAGCAGATGCTCCGTCTGACCCAAAACTCATTATCTCTGCTATTGGAACACCCTTGTCTGACATTTCTTTCATAATCGATGCAGCGATTCCTTCCCCAGTGGCATCTAAGCATTCAACATTGAACACATAATGACACTCCGGAATAAAGTCTTCATTCAATGTCTGAGCATACATGACCAGCCTTTTCCTGTTGGAAATGTCAGTGCTCTCATCTGCAGGTAATGTTACCACAGGAGATTTCTTAATTTTAGCAGTTACAGCATTGTTAGCAAACTCTGCTAATGACTCCAGCAGCTCACTGGCAGCCACTGAAGATTCGTAATTGATATTACTTTTTCTGAGAACTTCAAGATCTTGAATTCCCAATTCATGTGAAAGATTCACAAAAGACTTAAATTTGTTCAATGGGATGTCTTCATCTGCCATCCAATTAACAACCTTTAGTAAGGCAGTTATAGCTTTATCTTGATCTGACTACATTTTTCAAAGTTATTTCGTAACTCGGGGGCTATTAGGCATAATTTGTGGTCAGCAAGATCTGCATGTCTGGTTAACGTTGAATTTTGAAAATTTCTGTTCCTAGCAATCTTGTTCATACCATTTACCTTTTTATTGTCTGTGCATATCTCACAGTACATAAAGTCCTCATTTTTATTTGCACAGCCATTGTCATATCGCAGCCACGAGTACATTTTTAGCCACTTCGGCGGAAACTGTCAAACTTTTGGTAATTTATGCATTACGCTGGTGGCTGAGCATACGTTTGCATCCTGAAGATCAGATGAAGAAATCAAATGTTGCTGATCAGTGGAATTTGAATCATGAAACAAAATATCCAATGTCCTTTGCTTAGGGTCAGTTTTCATCATCTTTGGCGGCATTTTAACCGGAAACACGAAGGGAACTGATGACATCCCATAATAGTATACTGTTAAAGAGTGGTACCACATGACCGGTGCAAAGATAATATTTGCCTAGTGAAAAGAAAGTCCTGCTAAACAAAAATCACAGTAAGCACGTTGTTGTTCCTTTAAAATTTCTTGCGTACAAAGGAATGCACATATGAACAACTAATGAGTCCCTGCCATTTTTTGTGCGTGCTGGACGCGGGACGCAGGGGTAGATTAATCACTGGACTTTGAAATGTTACAGCTGTCCAACAATGTCCAAAATCACAGAAAGGAAAACTACTAGTTCCTCTGAGCATTTGGAAAAACAAAATATGGATTATGTGATTCTGCATGTGGATACATGGATAAGTGCATGTCTTAATACTATTTTACAAATCCTAAATATACACATGCAATACTAGCTCATGCTTGTTTGAATATTCCAACAAAAATTGTGGGTCTTGTGGGCTTTGTTGGTTGTGGGTTTTGTTAGAACTGGGGGTTTTGTGGGCATTGTGGGTTTTGTTGGATTTGTGGGGTTTTGGGGCTTTATTGGTTGTGGTTTTTGTCAGGAGTATATATGAGGCTTTGTGGTCTGCTTGTGGGGTTCAGTCAGCTAGCAGGAATCAGACTAGGTACATCACAGGCATTGTGATTTTTTTAAAATTTTTTATTTTTTTTTAAATTTTGTTTTGTTTAGTTTATTATAGAGTTATGTAGCTTTTTGCACTATGTTCGACAGGAAGTTGCTTTTTTTTTTTAAGTTTATTTAAGCACAGGCAATATTTTATTTAAGAATGTTTTGGTTTTTAATTATTCTGTCTTCCAAAATTATATGCATTCTAGTAATTTCTAATTTATTTTTGCAAGCAAACTAGATATTGTTTTATCATTTGTTATTTGAAACTCAGTTATATGGTCAAGTGAGTGTTATCCTCACAGATCAATACTGTTATTTATTTATTTATTTATTTATTTATTTATTTACTTTCTTTATTTAATTAGTCTTATGAAGCTAAAAGCATAAGATAAGTTTCTTTACATTACAAATATGGAATTCCTTTCTTAAATTACAAGTTCTTTCCTCACTGATTTGACATTCTACATTCAATTCAACAATACTTGATTAATCTAGCAATCAATAAAGACATTATTTATGTGTGTTTTATAGTTTACTAGTTGTCTAAGTCATTGTGAGTGTTTTCCTCACCGACTTGAGAGCTTATTTTCTTCCATCTGTTTCAATTCACTTCAAATAAGTATTAAGCTATAGTTGAAGTGTCAAGTGAAGCAAGTGTTTTCCTTGCAGATTTTACATTTCACATATTATAATCAAGTCATATTTTCTCTTCTGCCTTTTCTATAATTAGCATATGTTTGTAAAGTAAACACGAGTCAGAAATTTGAATTTTGCAATGAACTTGGTCCAGCTTTTGTTAATCATTCCATAATCCCATGTCATACTGAATTAGTTCATAGTCATTGAATTTCAGTGTAATTATTTTTATCGTTAAATATGTTTCCAATATCAAGATTGGACTAAAGGTTAAACTGATCTTCCGAACAAAATTATTTGTCTCAGGCTTAGCTTTATGCATTTCCCTCCAAGGCTATTGCAAATCAGGTTAAATACAGAAGAGTTAGTTAGTTATTAATATAAATGTTTAATCTTGTTTTATAGATGTAAGCTGTTACAGGCCAATTTTCATCACGGACATAAAACATTGCTACCAGTTGATAAACAACACAGCAATGCGAAGTTATTAATAATAAGTTACAATGTGATATCACATGAAATAGTTTAAGAATGCACCGAAAGTCTGTTGGAATGTTATCGAGCACACAGAGGTACATGTTCAATTCTCTCAGTATAATAATATCCCCTGAAGTCACATACAAACACTACAATTTGTGAACGAAATTGCAGATGAAAGTGACAAAATATTTGCCTACGTCCACATATGCAACAAATGTAATTAAAATGTGTAGCTAATGTAAATTTCCAAAGTAAGGTATATAGGAAATAATGTGAATTGAAAGAAAGATGGAATTGAAATGGTAAAGATAAAAGATCAGAGATCAATATAAAGGTATGCAATCTGCAGTAGGGGTGGAGGGAAAGAGGCGAGAGTTCTGACATTCTATATTCTTCCCCTAAGATCAGTAATACACTTGAATTGGCCAAGTTTTTTATGGAGATTAGGCACTGCACAAATCCACATTTTAAATTACTTGAAAAGGTAAAGTCAGTGCTGTTATATGTTATGTGCAGTTCCAATCACAATTTAATTAAAAAATGATGGTAATATACCTGGCTCACCTTTGAATAAGTGTAAGCTCTCTATGTAGGTCATCAAAGCCGTCTATGTAGGTCATAAAAGCTGTCTGTGTAGGTCATCGTCACGATGTGGGTAAAAATCATCTGGATATTGTGTTGAGATTGGTAGGTTTCTCTAGGGAATTGTAGGTAGATAAACAGCGGTGACTCAGAGAGGTAAATTATAAACATACATTGGACACCAATCACTTTCTTTAAAGACAACATTCATGCTTGAAAAGTAATCACAGCCTTTTACTTTACTTCATAATGACTTATTAAAATCTTTGATCAAACCTAATTAATGACTTCTAACTGCAAGTCAAAAGTTGATACGGTCAATACGCAATGACATCTATCTCTGTTTCAGTGAGTGTATGCATATTTTATTTTACTGGTTAGTAGTTCTCATTTTCAATAATCATATATATCAAACCAAACAAAATAATAATAATAATAATAATAATAATAATAATAATAATAATAATAATAATAATAATTGCGATGCATCCAAATTGCATTTACAAACACAACTTGGAAACGATTTAATCGTGTGGCATCATGCAGGCTATATGTGTAATGTTTTTTTTTTATTTTTTTATTTAAATACAGTCAGTCAGGTTCCCGTGGATCTGGTCATCTGGCGATCATTTTGATTTCTATTTTGAGCATATTTAAACACTGCAAAGAACAAAGAAATACAGCAAAACAAACGTTCATTGAAGATTTAATTTATTCGCAAAAATATAATTATCACGATTGAGCAGAACATTTTGTTTTCCAAGTCAGTGAAGACTGAACCGAAAAAGACAGTTAAGAAAACTTTAGTAATTAAAAAGACCACAGGTAACATTGCAAACATTTTTGGGTTCGTATTTCATTACTTTAGACAATTAAACCTTTAAACAGAATATAAACTGCATGACCCTCATTAAATATTCTAGGCAATCTTTATCACTCAATGTCTAAGTATGGTTCAGTTTAGTGAGGTAAACGCCTTTTTCGGCACATGATTGGCTACATGTGGCTGCTAATATACTTATTGGAGGAAGCCCTTGGAGGCCGCCAGGAAAATCCACCTATCCACAGGAAGATACTGATAAGCTTTCTCACATGCTCATATCGGTACATCCAGTGTCAAATGGCCTACAATATGTACGTTTTAAATGATTCATACATAAACGAGGTGTCATCCAATACGTCATGACTCGCCCTACTTGAGGACACAAATTATGGCAAGTTGCTCTCCTTCAAAGTTTTACAATTTTCACTTTGTAGTTCTCTTTAAGTATATATGAACATCATTATACTGCTGTGTTGATTTTAAGGTTGTTTTAGAAACAGTTCCTGTACCAATGGGATAGATTTAGAATAAGCTGGTGCCTAGATGCATAAAGCAATTTTATAATTGACAGGTTTATATATCCATTTCACGTTTTAGAATAAATAATGGCTCAAACACCACTGGACGGGTTTGGATTAGACGATTTCAGTATGCAGAAAACAGTTTCAGAATAAGCGGGTTCATAAACCAGCCAGACAGTTTTAGATTCGTAAGGCATCTATTTGTGATCTTGTTAAATTTATTTTGATGTAAACAAATAAATGATTTTTTTTTATGTAAGATCGATCATATAGGATCGAGCGAAAAATGTCAGTGGAAGAAAGGTGTTTTGCAAACTTACAATCATAAAGATAAAGTCTTGCTAAATTTAATATGTATGTATGTATGTATGTATGTATGTATGTATGTATGTATGTATGTACTTCACTGTACTAGACAGGCACAATAAAGGATGACTGTCAATGAATCAAAGACAACTACTGAATCATATCTACAAGTATTTCTAAAATGTTCCAAAGTAAAGCCTGATGAAAATTGTAGTGCTGATAATGTCATCACGAGGGACAAAGGTTAAATGATCAGGACTATTGTGTATTGCTTAGAACAATGCCATACCATTCACACCAGACAGAGAGTTTATTTTCAATCAAGTTAAAAATAATTTAAAATCTCACAAGTCAATTGACACAGCTGTCCACATATTTATTTTATATTTTCGTCATTGTAAATACCTTTCACTAAAATTAAATTTAAATATCTGGCTATGGCAAATTGGAACTTACATAATACACAGTTAAAGTTGACCATACTTGGGTAATGAAAAATCTTCCTAAAGCTCACTGAAAAATATATTTTTGGTGATTGTAAATGTGGACAAACAAACCTGAATGAACATCATATACAAAAAATACATGTACATCTTCCATTCAATAAAACATATGATTTTCATTATGCAAAACCAAGCTTTCAGTTTTAAAATACAGGTTTCTCATTACTGCTACAATCAAAATCCCACCCAGAAATTCAAATTGTTTAAGATTCTCACTTAAAAAAATATTATTGGTGATTGTAAATGTGGACAAACAAACCTGAATGAACATTATATACAAAAAATACATGTACATCTTCCATTCGATAAAACATATGATTTTCATTATGCAAAACCAAGCTTACACTTTTAAAATACAGGTTTCTTGTTACTGCTACTTTCAAAAACCCACCACCAGAAATTCAAATTGTTTAAGTTTCTCACTGAAAAATATGGACAAACAAACCTGAATGAACATTATATACAAAAAGAATACGTACACATCTTCCATTCAATAAAACATATGATTTCATTATGCAAAACCAAGCTTTCAATTTTAAAATACAGGTTTCTCCTTAATGCTACAATCAAAAACCCACCACCAGAAGTTCAAATGGTTTAAGTTTCTGCACCAAGTCTTTGATTTATTGTATCTTCATGGATTTCTGTCATTATCTCCTTATTTCAGTATGGAGAGATGTAGCAGTGTGATAATCATGCGTAAAGTGTCTGGAAAAGATAAAAAGTTATTGATTACAATAAACATCTGTTCAGAACTGTCTACAGTTGTGCAGGGAAAGTAGTTTTATGATGTATCCATTTTATTGTTGCCATTTAAGAACACTTGATATTAATATTCCTTATATAAGAAAGAAAAAAAAGAGGAAAGAAAATGATATAAAAATAGCAAATATTTTACTGAATTATGTTTCTTCAAGAACATGTACCTAATGACATTAATGCTAGGAAAACAATCTCCACTACCTCCTGAATTTCACACTCCCACAATGATGACAAATTCTTCTGTCAATATACCATAAAGGGAAAGGGAAAGAAATCTTACTCAAACCTATTCTGGACAGTCTTCACAATCACATATCATATTTACAATCTAAAACCGCTACCTAAAACAGTGAGGAAAGCAATATACAGGAGAATTTTGATTATCTGTCAGGGTGTGGGAGCAAGACCATGATGGATATGAGAATAGATGGATAATAGAATACGTACATTAAAAATATTATACACTAGATCAGTTTATCAAAATATCAAAATATCTACACATGCATATGTACCTGTTTTTAATATTTTGACTTACAATGCCCTGACAGTTGACAGAGACTGACAGCTAATAGGGTGAAGGAGAATCGAAGTTCTACTGTCCAACAGTATGCACACATATTATATATTCTCTCTTACAAGTTGAGTCCACCTGCAAACAAAAAGATCCTGATCTGCTGTATAGCATAATGCAGCTGCAGATCAGGGTCTATATTGTTGTTTTTCTGATTACTCCTAACAAACTTTACAGACCTAGATCTGCTGGCACGTAAAGCACCATCAGATCTGGGTCTGTGTGGTTCGCAGTTGGATTTGCCTTGTGAGTACAAGTGTATACTAATGCAAAATAAACATGGATAGGCAGGCAGAACCATTTCTACTTCATGCTGCAAGAAAATAATACTGTGTTTTTTATACAAGTTCAAAGTCGTATACATACCTATCATCTCATCCATGGTAGGCTCTGGGCATTCAGTTCCTAAATGTTCGGATGACCCACAATTGTAACAGGATATTTTCTTTGGCCTCCTTCCAGCATTATGGTTTGCATTCTGCTGAGAGTTTAGTAACTGGTTGTATCCATGAACACTTGGCACACCAGTTGGAATCGGCTGAGCAATGCTATAGACAGACTGATGAGCACCATTGTGCATGTGGGTAGGTGTTAAGTCAGGTGTTGGTGTAGGTATACGTCCATTTGAGGTATTTGATATGTCTGGATAAAGATGGAATTGTGTTGGTGGGATTGCTTTCATTGCACTGAAATGTGGATTGGAAATTGGCACTGTATGCGGATGTCCCGTGCATGCACAGGTACTGCAAATGGGCTGGTTGGCTGAGGGACTCTGACGTGGGGTCACAGTTGTGGAAGTTACTGAAGATGTGTAAGTCGGTGGTGCACTTTGCATTAAATTATCTTATGTCTCCGAGTGAGGGGATGTAGGATCCATGACACCATCTGGCATTGGCATTGTAAATATATTGTCTCTGAAAAGAAACATGTGTCATCTTTGATTGCCTTGTAAAACAAAACATTTGCATGGTTCCAGCTGAAATGATCTTACAAGAGATACAGAGATAAATTTCTAGACAAATAAGAATATAAAAGTATAAACCCCTTCACCATCAATGGTTATTCACTAAATTCTGTACTCCTAGTTTGAAGAAATATTATGTTTCTGTAAATAAGTTTTACTTGTTTTGTAATGATTAACAAATATTTTAGCTTCTTGCAACAAACTAAAGAGTTTGGTCTGGTGTTTCATGGTACAGCAACACAAGTAGGTTATAAAGTTCGGAGGCAACTGGTGTAAAGAGTCTTGCCCAAGGACAGAACATGGTGGTCATCCCAGACTGATTTGTTCTTAGGATACAAACCTGCACCCATTCAGTCTTGAGTCCAGCATACTAACCAATTAATCATAATCAGCATCGTTCCTGTTGCCATCACCCCTATATGCAGGAAAGTGCATTGGGCATATCCCCAGGCCCATCGGGGCTAAACTATTGAGCCATTTCATATCAGATGTGATAAGAAACAGAATCCAAATTTCATTTCAACTAGTGCAAAAAAAAAAAAAGACAAAATAGAGCAGCAGTCAAAAAGCTGACCAATAATCCATCCAACCACACCCATGCTTAATGGTCATGATTATACCTTGATGTGCCAGTTTTCTACGAGTGAAATCATAAAGGATGAGTCAAATACACACACATGCCAACCCCTTGTGAGGAAAAGTGTAATCCAAGTGGACAAAAAGAGTAATCCGAGCAGAAAAAAAGAACAATCTACATATACGATAATAAAATTCAATGAGCATATTTACAGATTGATTTATTTACCCCTCCGTCTTTTAACGTCAATTACTGCTTCACATTTTCAAATATATTATCAGCTGAAAACCCAAGACAGTTCTGCCAACTTATGTTTATTCAAAGCAATATGAAGCATTTTAAGTGAATTATCTTCTGCTAAACACCTAACAATATTAGATGATTTTGTTTTTGCACATGCATATTTTCTGCAATTTTGCAATCAGGAAACGTCTGTTTGAACAAAGGACCAACGTAGTCAACGTACACACATTTCAAATAGAATAAATCTGACTTGACTTTTATCGCCAAATACCTATAGACTGGTTCTGTACAAGATATGAATTAGAACAAAGAATCTGTGAGCAAAGATTTAAAATTAGAAAACCAGTCTGTTCTCTCCTAAGCCCTACAACGGCCATAAATAGAAACCGAGATCAAACGTTTGAAAAGAAACCAGCATGCTTCTTGAAAATATGGCAGCTGCTATAAGTAGAAGTTAATTGTTAGGAGAGAGCATGCACGGTATTGGATCATTCGAATACTGCCATAACATTACTGTATTACAACTCAAACAATGATTATTCTGTCGTTGTTTCAGTGTCATAATAAACTCAATAGCGAGGTCAAAATCCCATTTATTTTTTGTCAGATTGCCGATAACCAGCTAATTTCTTCTTGACAGACTCAGTATCGATATTGATAATTTGATCGATCATCATACGATCCATTACTGTATTGTTATTGATAATTTCATCGATCATTATACGATCAATTATAACTCTTCCTAACAGTAACTAAGATATTTTTCTGACTCTTGACACTGCTAGATAAACTAAATTTGACCAATCGATCCGATCATCCACAATCCAGATATTTGTATCAGAAATAGTTAAACCTTGCGATGAGTGAGTGAATCGTTATAGTGTATCCTAGCGTCTATGGAGATTTGTCCATCGTTAATGCGACCTCAACGGCATTCACATTAACAACAACAACATCATTAAGAACGAGTTTTTGTTTCTCATTCATTCCTGGAATACCAACCTTAATATAATGAAGTGTGCAGAGGATAACATGCACTCTAAGTACATTATATGTGAGCAATTAGACTACCAAATTAAGTTTCTTTATATTTTAATTTGACGACAGGAAGGAGGAAATTAAGAATTTGAGCATAACGAATAACGCTGGAAAACGATTTGTTGATGCAGGCCACATATGTGACAAGTCTTGAAAATAATATTATGTTCATATGATCTAACATGCATAAGTTATTTTACAAAATTACTTTAACATAGTATGTTATAAACTACTTAGTTGAAATTCAGACCTGAATATAAATTTGTAAACCATGAAACCAAAAGCAATCCATTTGGAAGCTGAGACCGCCATAACACAGGAACCATGCAAGTCACCCACTTTGCATGGGACCTGTGCAGTTCCCGCGACCTCAACTTGGTATAACGTTGCCGGGAATCTAGGCATGAGCTGACAAAGAACGATATGTTTAACACCATATTTCTTATGTAAAAAGCGTAGCAAATGCGACAATCTTATGTGCAATTACTGCTGGCGATGTATCAGCGTTTACATCGTTGTCCCCGATAAGTAGATGTTCATGTCATGGCGCAAAATCTTGTCGACTGTGTACCCTTCGACCCCTTTAATGGTTACATTACAAACTTTCGTTATGTTGAAAGAGTCTAAGATCCGTCCCTAACCTCAAATACCGATCTAACCATTTACAAAAATAAGTGTTTTTGTCATTGTCTTACCAATAATAGACTATGGCTTAGTACAAAAAGCAAAATCTACTCACCTTCTGCTTTCCAGTGATCCTTAAAAGTATGTGACACTAAAATACATCCCGTACCTTAAATAATTTTTTTGCAAGTGACTCTGAGACTGATCGATATATTCGTACGCCCTAAAGATATATTCCATTGGCTGAACGAGTCACGTGACCCAATTCCTGGGTTTGTCTGCCCCAGAGGGTCTATATTGCTTTGTCTACAGTGCCCAATAAGGCCTATTCACCCCTCATCACAGATATTTTTGCTCTAGCGCAAATAGCTTTTCTTGTATCTGCTGGGCGATAACAAAGCGTCTCTGCTAACTCTGAAAACTTTTCTGTATGTCACAAAAATAATTGTTGTTAAAGTGTATCACGAACAAACTTCCGACTTGCAATTACCAAATGATTAGGTTTTCATAAATTCCAAAAATAATTGATCGTAGTCTCAGGAATCACTTCACGCATTATCTCACATCGAATCATATCTGACTGCAGTCTGATTAATCTTTTAAATTCTTTTAGAAGTTCATCAATAGCTCTATGATCATCAGTTATCTCCTCATAATAATCTACCAACTTTTTTAGCCATTCATGTGGAGATGATAAGGGTGGTGGTGGTTGACCATGATCACCACACATGATAATCGCAGTAATTTTTTTTTTTAAAAAAACAATCAAGAAATAGTTTTAATACCTACAACGATACTGTACAAATTTAATCACAAATAATAATCTTAGGAACATGTTTCTCGCCCATTCGTTGTGAAGTCCTTCTCCCTTCCATCGAAAGAAACTATGATACGTACTCGAGTTAACTCCTCGTTCGTTCATTTCTCTGGCGAGTCTATGTGTGGGTGTCAAAACCATCATATCAAAATTCAGAAATAATTCAATCGCACGTGTTATTTAACAGAACCTTCAAGTAAATTGAGATAAACAACCTTAAGCCTGGTCACAGGATCATATGCAGATAGAGCCGACGAAAGTTTTGACATTTGATTATTTTTTTAATTTATTTCCATAGATTCAACGTCAGCAGATTCAGAATAAAATTCCTTGTCTATTTTTTTCTTTAATTTCTAATGTGTATTATTTCATGTTTTTATTCATCTTCTTCTGCTTATGAATAATAATATTAGTAGTAGTAGTAGTAGTAGTAGTATGTTAGATATTTTTTCCCTCATTATTATAAATACCAGTGTGTGTGTGTGTGTGTGTGTGTGTGTGTGTGTTTCTCGTACGAGAAATCCGACCTACTCAAGCTGAAATCCGACGTTCGCATCCTAGGCAGTCTAACAGCCCGTTTTGAATATTTTTTTTTTTAAATCAAACATATTACGTTATCTACAAAATTAATGCACCTCTCGACAGATAAATTAACTGTCGTAGACAATGGATTAATCATTTTAATCTAAGAATACATTAAGGTGTGTTGAACATTGCGAATTTTCAACTTAACTATCTAACTTCATCACTCGTGCAACGGTTTTTTGTTGTATTTGTTTGAATTTGTTAAATTAATTGTAATAAATCATGGAAGGCTACAATAATAGGAATACATAAATGACTAATTCCACACTTGTATAAAAACAATATTTGAGCGAAATTTATTTCTGTACAAGTCCACGAAGTTTCCTAGTATTAAAATGGCTACACGAAATGAACATGTTGGATGTCTTTCCCGCGTTAGCTTGGAACTTGGATAATTATTGTAACATCTAGTCCTGATTGACGGCCATAAAAAAATTATTATACCCAGGCCGATCTATTTTATAGGTGTCTATGTGTAGTTCACATTTTTCAGTATAATTTAAATGACACGCAAGATATGGCTGTCATCCGGCAATTATAGACGGAAATTACCCGGACATGTTAACAATAGCTATATTGACCATATGTGGGGTTGGGGAATTATTGGCTAAAATTCATTTAAACCGTTCATCTTCTTTTCTTCATCATTATAACATGGCAATTGATTAAAATACTTATTTCTTCGAAGATGCATACTATTCTCAATTGATATAAAATATTAAAAACAGCAATATTTTATTATGTATGTCTCTTGTTGTTTCTATATCAACTTACGTACATATGAAAAGTCTCACAGTCTAACATTTTGCGATGGTTCCACATATTTCGATGATAATAATAAAGATATGAAGCATATAATTCATGCTATACAACAATATATAATATGTGTAGGTATCTTATTAAATACCACTTCCTTTGTCTGTGTGACTAATGCATTCTGATGAAAAACTTGCGAATTTACCGATTTTCATATCATATCTACTTCCCTCTACACATGCCGTTTTGTGATGGTAGCACATATTTCCATACCACAACTATAGATGTGAAGCCTAGAATTCAAACTAAACAACATTATATAATATATGTAGGTATCTTATTAAATACGTCCCGTTTGTCTGTCTGTGCGACAAATACAAAGACCGAATATCACAAACTTGATATAGTTTATAAGCTTCTCAACAGTCAAAATCGATCTATACCAAAAAGAGAAGTGCTAAAATGCAAAATTAAAAAGTTGGTATTTTTTTACTCAGTATCGCTTGCGGTTAGCATTTAAAAAAATTAATAGTTCACAGTTTGAATAAAATTTATAATAAACTTATCAAAAAAATACGAATACATTTGTTTGTGATAATTGTAGAAATTTTGGTTGTCAAAATTGATTCATTGTGGGTAATCAAAAAGTGTTAATGTTATTACAGGTATTGTATGTTTTTCCTATATTTCATGTGTAAACGATGCTGTATACCTTTCCAGTCAAAATGAATAAATCGTGTGTTTGTTAAAAATCCACCGATTTTTATAAATAAGAGATGGGGACATATGTTTTTGATAATTTTAGAAACGTACGTGTAATCAGATTTTATGTTAAATATCAATTGAAAAAAGTATAACTTTTTAGTGAGTCTAGATTAATAAAGGCAACGGATGTTTTCGGTACATATCCTGTCTAAGCGGGATGGCATTTAGCTGTAATTAATTGATATAATAACATTGCACCTGAGTGAACGATGCCTATAAAATGTTTGCTTTGACAAGACGACTTGAGCCCGCAGCCAAATATCGTAGTCTCGATTTATACAGGTAATGGATGTTTTTACGTACATTTCCTGTCTAAGCAGGGTGACTTTTTAAGTGGAACGTATTGCTATAATAACACGACACAATAGCCGTGAGTAAATCTCATGAATGTTCATTTTATAATCCATTACGTTTCGCTTCTAATTGTTTTAATAACAGGGCTTTTGCCATCGGCCACAATGTCCGTGTACTACTCAAGATTAACGAGCACATTGAAACTTGGACTGACACAAGATTAAACCTAGCCGACCGAGTACAGGTTGCTAAAACCTACAGGTATAGTCAATTAAATCATACACTCAGTGTGGTACACCTTACTAAAGCCATCATTGGAAACTTCGAGCGGATACTATTGAACTTTATTTGGCAAGATAAAAAACACTACTTGAAGAAAACCTACGTATACAGACCTAAAAAAAAATGAGGATTAGCTTTGCCGAACTTAAGTTTATGCCAGAAATCTCTTATTTTAAATAGATTTAAGAATTTAAATAATGAACTTAAGCTTCCGTGGGAAGCTTTGTATATATATATATATATATATATATATATATATATATATATATATATATATATATATATATTGGTTTGGATATATCTGCAGATTCAATATAGACATATATAAAAAAATCAATTAAGTAAATTATTACAACCACCAGGATATTTTAAAAGAATTAAAGAGTTAATATACGTGCATAGGGATATTCCAACATTATGGAATAAGAATACATATATCTATCTATCTATCTATCTATCTATCTATATATATATATATATATATATATATATATATATATATATATATATATATATATATACTATTGCTTGATTTTAAAACACAGGAAAACATGAAATAGAACTTAAATTTCCTCATTTAGACTGGTCAGCCATTTGGAGAAATTGGGCACGTATAGGAAGTGCCTCCATACAAAGTAGGCTCTTCCTATACTTGCACGACAAATGGCTGACAGGCGAAATAGCATTCACAATGCCCGGCATTGAGCTGTAACCTGTAAACTAATGTATGTAGAATAATAATACATAGCGCCTAATCTTTAGAAGCTCTAAGCGCTTTACAACATTTGACAACACTTAAAAAACATATATAATGATATGATTACAAAAATAAAAACAAACACCACAAAATTAGAAACAGAAAATATGCTGTAAATATTTAAGGCAAGGATACATTATTAGGTCTTTAAGTCTGTTCTTGCAGTTGAAATAGGTGAGTTTTAAGAGGGCTCTTGAATGAGATCACTGTGTCTTTGTGTCTAAGTGCTGTAGGCAATTCGTTCCACGTTGCTGGGCCCTGGTATATATATATATATATATAGAGAGAGAGAGAGAGAGAGAGAGAGAGAGAGAGACCGACATACACATACATACTTACATCCTACATACAAACACAGACATACAAACATACATACACATACATGCACACATACATTCTTGCACACATACGTATATACGTGTCTGTATGTATGTACGTGTTTCTGTATGTGTGTGTCTGTCAGTATGTATGCATACATATATATATATATATATATATATATATATATACATATACATATATTCACACATATCTAGACATATATAAAGATAGACATAGACAAAGACACACATACATACACATATTCATAGTGATACGCACACATACACATGTATCCACACATACCTACATACATGCACTCATATACACATGCTGGCGTACATATACAAATACACACACAGATATAAACATATATACTTACATCGATACACAGACAGCCACACAAATATAGAATGTGCACATACAGACATAGACACATACGCACAGACATGCATGCTTACATACACAGAAACATGTTTACATCCTGCATACAATCACACAGACATATATACAAAGACATTCAAGGATACAGACATATACATGCTATGTTCCACATTTATTGTGTCAGCTACTTAGGCAGACCGTGAAGTAAGGTTACGACAATTAATGCCCAACCAGATTTCTCGAGTCAAACTAAACCCGGATAAATAACTAAATAAGTAAATTTGAGATACAGAGATCAGTCAGACAAGGCTGCCCTCTATATTGCTATTATACGTAATAGCAATTGAAATACTAAGCATAAAAATAAGAAATAATAAACTCATAGAAGGAATTAAGATCCCAAATTTGAAAGAAGAATTCAAAATGCTCAAACATGCTGACGACTGTACGAACTTTAAAATTGATCCAAATTCCTTTAAACACTTGGAAAAGGAATATGAAAATTTCGGTAAAGCTTCTGGGTCCAAAATTAATCATGAAAAAACTGAAATATTAAAAATAGGTAACTGGAGAGGGAACCACCCTGGGCTCCCACCCCAATTGATAAAAGAGAGGGTTAAAGCCTTAGGCATATACTTTGGCAAAAATGAGGATAGAGAAAACTTACAAAACCTAAAAAAGAAACTGGATAAAAATATTGAAATCTGGACACAAACGCCATTGTGTATTATGGAGAGTGCGCAAGTTGCAAAAACTTACTTTTATTCAAACATAAATTACCTTTTAAAATCTCTAGACTTGCACTACAAAGTACTAAACAAAATAGATAAAGAAATAATTAACTATATATGGAATTTTAAACTGCATTACATTGAGAAAGAAACATTATATCGGGAAAGCAAACGAGGAGCTTTAGCTTTACCCAAACTAAAATGGATGCAAGAAGCAAACATTATCAACAGATTTTTAAAAATTAAAGCTTCCCCGGATATGCCGTGGGAAGCAATTTATATTTACTGGTTTGGTTTTATAAACAGGAATAGACGGGATTTTTTTTACAAATAATGCTTTAACCAAAAAGTTTTTTCGTAAGCAAAAAATTTAAATATATAAAAGAGCTGGTTTTTAAATTTAGAGATAATAAAGAAATTTGGGAAGGGGACAAAAACACATATAAAATAATAAGGGAATGTTATACAAAAAATCAAAGATGTAAAGTAGAAAGGGAAAACTGGAAGGTAGATTGGAACACTTCATGGACAAATTGGGCAAACATAAAATCTTTAAAAATTCAAAGTATCATCTTTAAATATCTTCACGACGTTTGGCTCACTGGTGAAGTAGCAAAAAGAAAGGGCATGATAAAAATTATTCCAAAGTGTCCCTTATGTAAAGCGTATAGCTTTACAAAGACACATGTAATGTTAGAATGTAAAAATAATAAAAAGACAAGAGACAGTATTATTGCTTCAATAGCAAAAATTAAAACTATTAAATATCAGCAAAATCGAATATTATATTTAGACGTGAAATTAGACCAAAAACATTTTTTCGAATTAACTAATTTTATAATAGATACTATGAGGAAATGTGGACAAATTATTACGATACGAAAATGACCCATCCCTTTTAAAATGTTTCTTTTTTATTTTTTTTTTTTTCTCTCTCACCTACTAATCAACAATATAGAACTGGAATCCTATACTAAAATAATTAGAAAATAAACCTTCTCTTAAATTTAAAATTGGACAGGGTATCTGCACATGGATGAAGTAGGAGACAGAAACGCCACCGGGCTATACCACAAGGCGCTACGCGAAGCGGGAAGGTCGGTGGAAGAGCCTCCGAAAAAGACATGTGCAGAAAATGGACAAACAAACATAAACACAAGGGGCTTCTTCTTTATGTAAATGGATTCCAGGAAGAAAAAAAATAAAATCAGAAAAGGACTAACAAAACTTACATAAATATGCAATCCCATTTGGACTTTTATATTTGGAATTTCTAAATAGTGGAGTTGTATTGGAGTAAGGCTATGTCTCGTAGGGAGAAGCAGGTTACCTAATAAATAAAAACATGTGGTTACTTACAGACTGGTCTTATTACCAACCTCCTTTATATAAGTTAATCAAATAAGAAACCACACAAAATATTGCACTCACTAAAACACCAGGCTTTATTTTTCTCAATACAAATCGAAAATTAGTACACCGTTTCTTATACAAAATTCTAAATTTGCAAAAGATCTAATATAAATTTAGTATTGGAAATAAAAAAACAAAAATTCTTCCTTCGTAGAGAAACTCTGAAAGAATGTGATTATTATGCCGTCCTTACAAAAACATATATAGCATACATACATTATAGCATTACACAGATAACATACACAGGACATAGGGACCCTTTGGCAAAGGTCACTGAACATAAAGATGATGTTTTCCAAACTGGTGATTTAATCCAGAGAGGGGAACTCATCTTTTAGATAACACTAGGGAAAAAAAGAATACCCCACACAAAATTGGGATCAAAATTCTATTTAAAATAAATACACTTGCAACACCTCTGAGGGGGATACATGTAAGCATAAAAACCTTTCATTTTTTTTTGGATAAATGGGGGGGGCATCTGTCTGTTGCCCCCCCCCCCCAAAGGATAAATAACTAAAAATCAACTTTTATAATATGCTTATCAGCCAGTCCCAACACAAACACATATAACACACAGACAAAAGAGTATACACATATAGCAGACACAGGATAATACTGATCTCTGGCAAAGATCACTAGAAGTAAATAAACTCCAAAACCAGCCCAGGTGGAGGAGTATTTCACATTAGTTTGAAAGGTGTACAGTCCCTATTCAACATTTATAAAAATGAAATTAATAAAAAAAAAAAACACTGCTAACACATTCACACATAAAAACTTGTATCTTTAGGCAATAGGGGGTTCCTTATATGATGGTAATCTGAGTGGGACAACACCAATAATACTTAGGCAGTTGTTTGTACATGTATGACTAATAGCGTGCTCAAATTGAAAGTTTTGATGGAACCACTGCCATGTTTTATAGTCAAAATGCATTCCATTTCAGTGTCAATAACTACAAAAGGCGACCATGTTAGAGGAAAACACAGTTTCAGGGAGGTTCCACCTTATTGAACAATGGTGTGAATCTCATGAAGATCTCAGCCAGGTAAAGTCTCATTAGAGCGCACTCCATTAGAGCTTATCCCACTAGAGCCCCAAAAATATTTTAGTCCCATTAGAGCTAATCCTATTAGTGCGCATCCCATTATAGCGCGAAGAACTAGTATCAATAGAGCGCAAAAAAAAGACAAACACATTTGTTAACTGTAACTTTATATTTATTTTAAATTTAAACTTTCATAGTTTTCAATTCAAACTTTAATACAGTTTCAAATTTAAAATTTACTACAATTAATTATAATAACTCAGATTATGGCTAATACCAGTTATCATTTCAATAGCATCTATGCTCCCATCGTTATACATTTTCTAAATGTTGAACACACATCCAAGAATTAATTTTGTCCTTTCAAAACATCCTGCACCAATCATGTCCCCCAGGTAACAAACGCTAAGCTGACAAAGTTGTTGTTTTGTAATGTTGTGTTAAAATATATGCAGATAATTATTATATACCGGTATGTTCTGTGAAGACTGAATGTATGTGTGTTTTCCATAATAATGGAAAATTGGCTTTAGTGATCTCAATAAGAACCGAAATTGCTCTGTCGGCTTATGTTTATTTGGTTAAGACAGGTTCGTGTCTTTGTTGTAAAAACATGTGTTACGTTCCAAAAAACACAGCAAAACATTTAATTAGGCATTGCGTTTGACGGCTCCGGGAGTAAACCCCCAAAATGTAACACCTGTATACCTTTGAAAAACTAGCCAATTCAAAACATGTCAAATAGGGACACGTGATAAAAAAAAATAGTTATGGAAATTTGTAAAAAGAATATTAATATAATAGAAACAATATATGACTGTAAGTATTCAAACGTGATGGCAATTAAATCATGTTGAACTTCATTTTTTTCTCCGCGCCCTAGTGTGAATGCGCTCTAGTGAGATTTGTTTGCGCCCTAATGGGATTAGCCATAATGAGACAACAACCAATTTCAGCGCCTCACTGAGCTGCGCTCAAGTGGGATGCGCTCTAGTGTGACCATATCCTAAGCCATGTCTTTGAGTTGCTGTATATCAGTGTGCTGATATGAACTAATCTTGGTCACTTATGGCAGTTCACTGCACATGTCCTTATGAGACCTTGCTATCACCACCGGACTACTGGAGAGCTTCCAAAACTGATCCAACTCTAAGAATTTGTTCCAGATACCAGGCTAGACTTGAAAAGATATAACATGTTTCACTTAATTCTATAAAACAGTAACATGTAGGCAAATGAAGTTAAAATGTGTTAGATAGGGTGATTTCAAAATAACATTCAGGTTGCAAACATGGGAAAATAGTAAACTTGACAGTTGTTGTTGTTGTTGTTGTTGTAGGGCTTAAAGCAATTTTTCAGCACACGATAGGCTATACATGGCGGCCAGTATTAATGGTGGAGGAAGAACCCGAGAAAACCCCGGAAAGAACCACCGACACACGAGAAGCTACTGGCAAGCATTCTCACATATCCACATTGGCTGAATCCAAGACTCGAACCCACGCAGACAGAGGTAAACTTGACAGAGTGACACTCAGAAATGTGAAGCAATGGGCGTGTATTAAAGTGATAAATGCATCCTAAAAATGTATGAGGTTTCTAGAAGCATATTTAGCCATTTACAACTTAAATAACTAATCAAGCAGAGTATGTATCATAAAGTTTAAGGCAATGTTGGAACGGTGATGTTTGATAATTGGTGCAAACATTAGTACATTCCAGTATACAGGGAAGTCAAATGACAATGTACTAAATTAAAATATATTACTATAAGTAATCTTATTCATGAGGAAAATAATAATTTTGGATATTGCAAGTGAATACAGCCAAATGTGGCCACACAGATCAACTATAGGTACTAACAGATTCTGTATCATCAACTAAATATGAAATTCTGATCCCCAAAACGTATAAACAAGGATGAACACTAACAAATGTGGGACATATATAATGTAACCTCTCCCTCGATAACTCACGCACAGCGGGGTCCACAAACATAGACCGCATTATAAGCGAGGGCGCGAGTTACCGAGGGAAATCCAAAAGTTGAAAACATTCGCTTAGACATCGAGAAAAGAGCGGGGGGGGGGGGGGGTCAGAGTCAGAGAACTGTGCTGTTTAATGACTGAATGCTCATTTACAATCACGTGAATAACAATGTTTAATAACGTGCTTTTTCTAATGAAGTTGTTCGTTATTCTGTTTAATTAATATTTATTTTCAAAATGCCCAGCATGTGAAATATCGTCCCAACTGGTTTCGACAACCATCACGTGTACGCAAAAACATCTGTGTATTACGTCACTGCTTTTTGTTTTCTTGATGAATCTGGTTTAACGGAGTGTTATTTAATAGTATCCTGCCAAATCGGGAGTCAAAAGGGCGGAGGACTAGACTAACTGTCGATACACCGCCAAACACGATTCCTTTTCTTCAAAACAAGCGAAATTTATTTCGCGAGACACTCGTCTACGTCGAATCTCAATTTTTGTATTGTTCAGTAAGTACAGTATTTATGTCGTGATTTCATTGGAAGTAATAATGGAACTTCTTATCATCCTTGAGGATATCTCTAAGTGCCAGTTCAAGTAAGTATCTGTGAAACCAAGCTCTTTATTTTTACGAAGTATTCATTTCGCTCGTTTGCCTTTCTATCTTTGATCACAGTTACCGGTGGCATAGTGGTTAGAGCGTCCGCCTCGGATGCGGGAGGTCGCGGGTTTGAACCAGGGACGAGTTATACCAAAGACTTTTAAAAATGGTACTAACAGCTGCCTTGCTTCGCGCTCAGCATTAGGAGGTTAGTGTTAGTACTGGTCGGCCTGGTGCCAGGATAATGTGACTTGGTGGGACACCATGCCACATGTGCAGACATGTAGCGATATGACTGAAAAATTTTTAAAGTTACGTTAGCAATCTAAATCACACACACACACACGCGCGCGCGCGCGCGCACGCACATACACCAATGAGTCGGTTAATTTAAGGTAGTTTATGTTACATACACAGTAACATGTATAACTGTGAATGATCAAATGAAGTGAGTTCACCCGAGAAACGACCAGAGCCGCTAAATTTTAAGTTTGTAGGTTTTTTGTGCGTTTTAACTTTTTTTTTATTCCAGCTCCTTTATTTGATTCAAAAGACATAATTAACGTGATAATACAAAGGAGGCCAGCTATTAATTCAGTGCAACAATACAACAAATACTTCTACAAGTCAGTTATCAAAACACGGTCGGCACCTAATTAGGTTCTCAGAGAAACGCTCGCGGACATAGTTGTTATGGTAGATTGACGCATATTTCGTTTAATTTCAAGAGGACACATTGCATTTATGATGATTTCACTTGAAAGGAACTAAAAGATAGAACTAAAACATATTTTTTCAACTGAACAAAAAATATTTAATTTGTATTTATGTATTAAAGTACTGCTTCCACTCGGCGTAAGTGACATTTTCATTGATCGAAATTTCCTTACATATCGTTAGTTACGGTGTACGACCGTTTGGATAGAAAATTAAAAAAATTGTATGACTTATTTTTAAATTTCATACTTCATAATGTTGATTAAAATTTCAGGTCCTATCTACCGTTTTCGACGATAAAACGAGCAATATATCAAAGTTTCCGTTACTAATTTTGATCGCGATTTTCTTAAAGTTCAATAAGGGGATCAATGTTTGGGGTATTTTCTGCTTTAAAAAATGGAATCCACGCCTGACCCCGCATTATAAGCGAGTTGGCGAGTTATCAGAGCACGAGTTATCGAGGGTGTGGTGTACTTGTTAAAATCACACGTGCAAACATAATAATCTGTTTGAACATTTTTAGTGTAGTTTTAAGAGTTACCATTATTAAGCTCAATGATTCAATTTAATCAGATATCAGCTGATGCTACGATACCGCACACTGTCAAAGTACTAAATTGAAATATGTTACGATACATAGGCATATTCATGATGAAAATAACATTTTGGGGTATTTGAAGTGCACACAGCCAGAACTGTGCCTTACAGATTCACTATAGGTATAATGTCAGCCTATATGATGTACTGAATGTCAACTTTTGATCCCAAACATTCTAAAATATATGGATGCTTGTTCATGTCAGATATGTAATCATGTTAAGATCAGTTGTACTAAGCTAAATTCAAATAATCTTCTGAATATTTCTTATGTAATCTTTAGAGTGTCAGTTAACAAATATTATTAGTCATTAATCATGCATAAAGCAAAATGGATCATTAGAATTCCCATAATATCATATAGGCCACAATTCTGCACTACACCAATCAATATCATAATGACACAGAACAATAAAATGAAATGAATTTGGTGTTCAACTTACATCATTCTGCTGTTTTCTTACACGCAAGGGTAAATATACCTGGGGGAAAATATATTTTATCCCTTTCACCTGTATTTCATTCTCTGACAGCTTAAAATGATTTTGTAGAGAACTTGAGCAGGTTCTAGTATAAAGTTTTCATCTCCGTCCTCTCACTAAATACCCTATAACTATGTTTATGAAACAATTACTGAAAGCTATACAAGCAGAATTGTGATCCTCAGGAATTCACCCAATCATAAACGCATAAACGAACTGTGCTGATATCATTTAATATCATTCCCAATAAATATTATATATGTGCATTTTGGGGGGAAATTTTCTTTATTTTATTTTTTAAATTTTATTTAAACTTTCAAAATAAAACTTAATTTTTTATTTTTAATTTTATTCTTATATTTTCAAAGTCAGGATACATAACATATTAAAATTTCATGTTTCTGTCATTAATAATAAAAGATTTTATACCAATTTAAACTTTACTAAAGTATTGCTCTGACAGGCCATATAACACAATTAATTTTACTATATATTCTCTACATTTGTTTCTCAGTACTGAACTTTCAACTGTTTGACAATCAATACAAATCATATGTTAATCTAAAATACCTTCAAAGATGACTTCACGGTGAAGTTCCTGTCAAAGGTTCACTGGGATTTTTTTGAAAGACCTGACTGTAAACAAACCAACGTGCAATGGAACACAGATTTCAATTTCGGATCATCACCAAATCCTTATTAGTCACTGTACACTGTCGCCGAAACACACACACACACACACACACACACACACACACACACACACACACACAGACCACTACACCATAAGCTCATATTCTAAAGAATAAACAATTGTCTTTAAATCCATACCAAAAATGACTAAATCTAACTCTTGGATCACCACCAGATGGAGACAGGAAAAAATGCACTGGGACTACATTCGTGGATACTGAACTGGAATTATTAATTGTGGCCTGATTCCTGACATGCCCAATTTTTTAGTCCAACTTAAAAATTTGCATGCCACACCTATTTCAACTTCGTACATGAAGTCTTTTGGAATTTCCTTGCTAACAAGACATGTGACAGTTGTCAGAAAGTGTGTAGTGCTGGTGTTCCACAGGGTGCATGTGATGTGATTTAGATTTTTAACGTAGCTTTAACAATTTTTCAGTGATATCACTACGATATCTGCAGTATGACAGTTTATAGTGATGTCTACCACTGGAGCATCATGCCGTAGACATGTGGCATGATGTCCCACCCAGTCACATTATCCTGACACCAGGCCGACCAGTCATAACACTAACCTCTTAATGCTGAGCGCCAAGCGATGTAGCTGTTAGTACCATTTTTTAAAGTCTTTGGTATGACTCGGCCGCCGATCGAACCCAAAACCTTCCGCATCCGAGGTCAATAAAGAAAACTGATTGTTGTACAAAAGTATATCAGCTGTATGTGAGTGTGGGTGTGTGTGCATGAGTGTGTGTGCGTGTGTGTGTGTGTGTGTGTGTGTGTGTGTGTGTGTGTCTTTCGACTAATAACACTACAATCCAGTTGTCAACTCAGACAGATGTTCCAAAGGAAGGTCTCCTCTACACAAACATCACGATCATCATAGATAACTACACAGCAACCAATTTCATTAATGGATATTAACAAGAATCTAACAAGTATTATAGCAGAACTGAAAACCATAAACCAAAATCATACCAAACTTAACCAAGGAACAGTGGAAGCAAAATTGTTTTGTGTCAGTAAATATTTGGAAGGTTACATATAAAGGATATATTTAAAATATTGTATGCTATGGTAAGGCCAATTTTATTTTTACAGGAGTATGAATATGATAATAATAATAATAATAATAATAATAATAATAATAATAATAATAATGATAATAATAACAATGACTTCATTTCAAGAAGAAGCTCATTTCACCAACCGACCGATCTTCCATGAGGCCTTCTTCATGGCATTTGTATAAATATATACATATATAATGCACAATTTTTACAAGATGAGGTGTCTTCAGACAACAAATGCTATTAAAAACTCTACAATTGATCTACTGCTAAATAAAATATGTAAATGGCTTCAAGGATAAGTACATACAGGATTCATACAAATAGTAGTAGCGAACATGTAAAACATTACGGGTGAGTACATGATAACACTTTTTCAAATAGTAGTACTGAATCAAACAAAATCATACAAATTATTTTTTATGTTTATATTGATTAAAAAGCTTTTTGAAAGCTTGTCAGCTGGCTTTATATAATGTGGTATGGAATTCCATATTTTGGCTCCAGAAAAAGCAAAACTCTTCTTATAAAACTATGAATTTGGTTTAGGTAAAAATAACTTGTTGTTTGAGATGGATCTTAATTCATACATATGTACATTTTTAACAAATATAAGATTACATTTAAGAATATCAGGAGCCAAACCATGTAAGGATTTATAGACTAGTAAAATCTTTTGAATCTGAGTTCTCTGCTGAAATGCAAGCCATTTTAGGGCTTTAAAAAAAAAAAAAAAAATACGTATCATTTTAGATCTTGTAGGCCATCAAGTTTGCATTGATTGGAAGAATTTATCTTCCTAAATTTTAGGGTATATTTTCAAATCTTTGCATGTTTAGAACTTATAAGTGGTACTATAAATCCCTTATTGTGCTGATAATTTGTTAAACTCTCAATGCTTGACCTGATCTGGTCCTGTAGATAACAAATAATTATATATTGTACATTTTCTCAATCTGAATGACATGCAGTTGATTTTTTAAAAATCCATATTGGGTGGTGAAATCATAAACTGAGAGAAGGGAGGTAAATGCTTTTGCTTGATTTATATAGTTATTTCCCTTGCTAAAGTCTCTTTATTCTCTATTACCACATTCATACCTCTCTAGGTCCTGTAAATTTGTTTCACATTAATATTCATATTAATAATTCAAGATTTATTTATAAAAATAACCCCTTCCCAAAACATCTTAACAAGAGTGTCTTCATAAGCATATTTCTCTTTTTTGAAACAAATGGAATATACATCCTATAGCAGACAACATCGATAAATGTGACCAGTGCTTAAAATAAAATTAAAAAATAGTATTGAAAATTTAGAAAATACACACCTTAGGATATGTTTCTGAGAGAGATATTCAACATAAATGGACAGTGAATATTGGTCTATAAGAAGCATTTTTTTCTTATTCATTTTACACTGATTTAGTAATGAAATTAACTTTTTCAGGTTTACCTTAGTCTAGAGCTTTATGACACAACAGCACAAGTAGGTTATTTGGTGCTGAGCCAATTGGAGTAAAATGCCATGCCCAGGACACACCACTGTATTTGACCCAGACTGCTCCAATGGTTGGTCATGAGTACTGCAAGCTAACCTTTGAGCCACAGTGACTTCAATTTTTTCACAGGAAAGTTGCCATGTTTTGACATAGCTTGTTTATGAGATGTTGTTAAGTGTTGATACATATAGTTCAATGTTGACTCCTAATATGTCAGAAGAGATTATAACAAAATCTCATCAACTCATTCATGATGCTGTGAAACAGTGTTGTAAATGAAATTTGTCAAGAAGTATGGTTAGAAATGCACCTTGCATCCAAGTTACAGCTAAAGACCATACACAAAATTCTTTTATAGAGAAGTCAACCTTCAACAAATAAACAAATGTGGTCTCACTGTTAGCGAATTCCATAATTAGTGATTATTTTTTGATGAGTGATGCTGTATATTGCTTTCTTGTACCAATTATTGAGTGATGTGGGATTCAATGATAAACAGATAAGCAACATTTCTTGGTCTTTTTAGACCACACACATTAACGGGAAGCAGAGCTGTACACAGCTGCAGTTTCAATAGTTTGGGATGGAATATTTTACAAAAATATGAATTACAGATTGGAATTGATTTTATTTTAATGGAACATTTCACAAAAATATGAATTACAGACTGGAACAATTGATTTTATTTTAATGGAACATTTCACAAAAATATGAATTACAGATTGGTATTGGTTTTATGTGTCAACATTCAGTTCATTTATTAGGCTTATGAGCTTTATTTCTAAAGCACTTGAGAATGCTATACTGCGCTTAATTCAAGCATCTATACAATTATGAGGAAAGTCATTACCTGGCAGTTTTAATATTCTGACAATAAGCTTATCACATGTAAAATGAAGCAGTGGAATTTTTGATCTGACAATTTGAGTGACATAATGGAGATGTATGGATCCCTGAAGAAAAGTAACCTAGCATGAGTCAATTCATGCAGACTATTGTTGCTATACAAAATGAAGGAGGTGGCTGTGGAAACAATTAATCAATTGATCAGTGACTTTCAGAATAGCTTTATGAATGTTATTTTTGTTTTCTTCAAAGCTGTTGATATTAGACCAGTTATCAGAAAGAGATATTAAACTATGGATAGATTGCTAAATTACAGATTGTATGTTAGGAATCTAAGACAGTTCATTATACCACAAACTTGATCACAGAGTTTGTCCCTTCTGTTTCTGACCACTCCAGTGGCCTAAGTGGTTAGAGTAGTCAGCATCTGACTTGGATGAGGGAGGTCATAACTGCAACATTCAAAGAAAATTCAGCGACGGTATATGGAATAGCATAGTGGTATGCCAACTATTTTGATTGCAAATGAATGAAACGAAATAGATTTTGTTTGATAGTAATGTGGCAAAATGGTAAATAGTGTTGATGGTGTAGCAACTTCTCATCCATTTAAACTTCACCTCTTGTTTCCTTGCATATTCATTTGCCATGTTCTGCTTGATATTTACTGCACATATTTCCTTAACGTAACAGATAAGGCAAAAGAGTTGAAATGAAGGTGTGTAAGTGTTTTCAGTTTATATTTCTGTATATTAATCAAAGGGAATTACCTCTTTTTCAATTTCCTTCTCATTTGTTACCTTTTCTTCCTCTGTTACACTCACTTTCAATTCCTTCACTGATTGCCTAAATTATACAGCTAAGTCTATTGTTATTGTTGGCAAGGCTTTGAAATAATTTCATTGATTGTAATATGGTTTGAAGATAATTTAAACTGAAGTACTTGTAAAGCTCCATTATGATATTTCCCATCAGTACACAGCGTAAATTGTAAAACCATATTTTCTGCACGATTCTTCATATATATATTTTTATAAAAGAAAAGAAAAATTTAACAAAATAAATGAATTTAAATAAATTTATTGTGATTGTTACCATCAGAACACAAAAGGAGATTATATTTACTCATAATGACTGTTCAATCAATACACTATTACCAAAATGGATGGTTGGCTTGCTGTGGTAGTCTTAGTCAAGGGAGGTAATGCAGTCTGTACTGAAGGACAATGCAATTCTTCATTAGGTTTAGCCCATCATTTCTGGAATTTGATGGGAGCAAATTTTGGTGGGAGAAAATTAATGTGATGCCAATGTATCTTAAAGTAACATTTTAAGTAGGATATTCTTGTTGAAAACTTGGAGTTATTAATCAGCATTGAAATTATTCATAAACTCTTACTCCAGACAGAGTTATCAAAATACAGTAGTCAAGTCAAATGTCTGTGTTGAGTATTCAAGTGGAATGTCTGTGTTAAGTAATCAAGTGGAATGACCGTGTTGAGTATTCAAGTGGAATGACAGTACTGAGTAATCAAGTGGAATGATGGTATTGACTATTAAAGTGGAATCATGATGTTGATGATTCAAGTGAAATGACATTGTTGAATAGTCAAGGAGAATGACATTGTTGAGTATTGATCATGAATGACATTGTTTAGTATTCATGATGAATGACATTGTTGAGAAATCATGATGAATGACTGTTGAGTATTCATGATGAATGACACTGTTGAGTGTTCATGATGAATGGCATTGTTGAATATTTATGATGAATGACATTGTTGAATATTCATGATGAATGACATTGTTTAGTATTCATGATGATTAACATTGTTTAGTATTCAACTGTAATATTAGTGTTGAGTATTGAAATGGAATGATGGGGTTGAGTATTCAAGACTTATCAAAAGAGGCAAGGAAGGTGACCATCTTATAAGTGAAGTTACCTTATATTTTGAGGTATTTTCTACATAATATTACTATTGAACAATGAAATGGAATCCTGCATGGTTATTCATAATACATTATCCAAGATATTGCTATCTAACAATGAAATGGAATCATGCATTGTTATTCATAATACATTATATAAGATATTGCTATCTAACAATGAAATGGAATCCTGCATTGTTATTCATAATACATTATACAGGATATTGCTATTAGATAATGAAATGGAAAAAAAGATTATTCATAATGTTGTATACACATAATGCTATTAAATAATGAAATGACATCAGCAAACATTATTGTCTTATAAACATGGTTCTTTTATACTGAGTTGTCTTACAATGAGGGTATACTCTATATTGTACTGTTAAATCTCTGTATAGTAATCACTGTGCTAATGGCCAAAAGTGACCTGTATATATAAATGGCATTTATTACTCAGTCAATAAAGAATCAGTGTTTTCTGTTCATGCTCTGCACTGAAAGAAATAAACTCATAAATCTCCACATTTAAAAAATGAATTAATGAAAACCTGACAATAACATTAATAAATCATATACCACACACACACACACACACACACACACACACACACACACACACACACATATATATATATATATATATATATATATATATATATATATATATATATAAGTCTGATCCAATTGCAAACAACATAGACCTTGGTCTGTTGTTGAATAATACACTGTCACATCAGGGTCTAGGTTTGTCTTACTGATTACACCTAACAATCCACATGGACTCAGATCTGCTGGCACGGTATGTTATGGCATACCTGTGTCTATGCAGTCTGCAGTTGGATCTGACATGTGAGTATTTATGGCATGTTTAGTACTATTTAGGGTGATTGTTTGGGGCCATTTAGGGTGGCTGTTTAGGACCATTGAGGGTGGTTGTTTAGGACCATTTAGGTGACTGTTTATGACCATTTAAAGTGACTTTTCAGGACCACTTAGGGTGACTGTTTAGGACCTGTTAATGTGACCATTGACAAAATTAGGTAAGGGACTGCATAACATTTATACAGCAAAAATAGATAGGACTTAATTTGTCTGGTATGAAGAAATTCTATTTATACAGAGGTTACTGTTAATACAGGTTTTGACAATGTTCAGGTCAATATATAAGCACAGAAAAAGAACCATGTGCTATGTCAACCAGAATATCAATGGCCTAAACAGGTACTACTTAATGGCCAGATTATACTTTAACAGTAATAGACAGACCATGATACTAATACTACTACCACTGCTACTACTACCAGTAATAATCACTTTAATAATATTAATAGTACTGTAGTACTACTACTACTACTACTACTACTACTACTACTAATAATAATAATAATAATAATAATAATATTACCACACTCATACCTGGCTAGGTCTTTATTCTCAATTGCCACATTCATAACTGGCTAGGTCTTTATTCTCTATTGCCACACTCATACCTGGCTAGGTTTTTATTCTCAATTACCACACTCATACCTGGCTAGGTCTTTATTCTCAATTACCACATTCATACCTGGCTAGATCTTTATTCTCAATTACAACATTGATCCCTGGGTAGGTCTATATTCTCTATTACCACACTCATACCTGGCTAGGTCTTTATTCTCAATTGCCACATTCATAACTGGATAGGTCTGTATTCTCTATTGCCACACTCATACCTGGCTAGGTCTTTATTCTCTCTTGCCACACTCATACCTGGCTAGGTCTTTATTCTCAATTACCACATTCATACCTGGCTAGGTCTTTATTCTCTATTGCCACACTCATACATGGCTAGGTCTTTATTCTCTATTGCCACACTCATACCTGGCTATGTCTTTATTCTCTATTGCCACACTCATACCTGGCTAGGTCTTTATTCTCAGTTACCACATTCATATCTGGCTAGGTCTCATTCTCTATTACCTCATTCATACCTGGCTAGGTCTTTATTCACAAATCCCACATTCATGCCTGGCTAGGTCTTTATTCTCAATTACCACATTCATACCTGCCTAGGTCTTTCTTCTCAGTTGCAACATTGATCCCTGGGTAGGTCTTTATTCTCTATTATCACACTCATACATGGCTAGATCTTTATTCTCTATTCCCACACTCAAACCTGGCTAGGTCTTTATTCTCAATTGCCACATTCATAACTGGCTAGGTCTTTATTCTATTTTGCCACACTCATACCTGTCTAGGTCTTTATTCTCTATTGCTACACTCATACCTGGCTAGTTCTTTATTCTCAGTTACCACATTCATACCTGGCTAGGTCTTCTTATTCTCTATTACCTCATTCATACCTGTCCAGGTCTTTATTCTCAATTGCCACATTCATAACTGGCTAGGTCTTTATTCTCAATTACAACATTGATCCCTGGGTAGGTCTTTATTCTCTTATTACCACACTCATACCTGGCTGGGTCTTTCTTCTATATTACCACACTCATACCTGGCTAGGTCTTTATTCTCAATTACCACATTCATACCTGGATAGGACTTTATTCTCAATTACCACACTCATACCTGCCTAGGTCTTTATTCTCTATTACCAAACTCATACCTGGGTAGGTGTATATTCTCTATTACTGCACTCATATCTGGCTAGGTCATTATTCTCAATTACCACAGTCATACCTGGCTAGGTCTTTTTTCTCTTTTGCCACATTCATACCTGGCTAGGTCTTTATTCTCTATTCCCTCACTCATACCTGGCTAGGTCTTTATTCTCAATTGATACATTCATACCTGCCTAGGTCTTTATTCTCTATTGCCACACTCATACTTGGCTATGTCTTTATTCTCTATTGCCACAGTCATACCTATCTAGGTCTTTATTCTCTATTACCACATTCATATCTGGCTAGGTTTTATTCTGTATTACCTCATTCATACCTGGCTAGGTCTTTTTTCTCAATTACCACATTCATACCTGGCTAGGTGTTTATTCTCAATTGCAGCATTGATCCCTTGGTAGGTCTTTATTCTCTATTACCACACTCATACCTGGCTAGGTCTTTATTCTCTGTTACCAATCTCGTACCTGGATAGGTCTTTATTCTCTATTGCCACAATCATGCCTGGCTAGGTCTTTGTTCTCAATTACCACATTCATACCTGGCTAGGTCTTTATTCTCTATTATCTCATTCATACCTGTGTAGGTCTTTATTCTCAATTATCACATTCATACCTGGCTAGGTCTTTATTCTCAATGATCACATTCATACCTTTCTAGGTCTTTATTCTCAATTACCACATTGATCCCTGGGTAGGTCTTTATTCTCTATTAGCACACAATTACCAGGCTAGGTCTTTATTCTCTATTACCACACTCATACCTGGCTAGGTCTTTATTCTTTATTGCCACACTCATACCTGGCTTGGTCTTTATTCTCAATTGCCACATTCATAACTGGCTAGGTCTTCATTCTCTATTGCCACACTCATACCTGTCTAGGTCTTTATTCTCAATTGCCACACTAATACCTGGCTAGATCTTTATTCTCTATTACCACATTCATACCTGGCTAGGTCTTTATTCTCTATTACCTCATTCATACCTGTCTAGGTCTTTTTTCTCAATTATCACATTCATACTTGGCTTGTTCTTTATTCTCAATTACCACATTCCTACCTGACTAGGTCTTTATTCTCTATTACCTCATTCATACCTGTCTAGGTCTTTATTCTCAATTATCACATTCATACCTGGACTG
>JAECUM010004441.1:0-151046 GCA_016617855.1 Megalonaias nervosa | reverse complement strand
GTCCACTGAAATAGATTACAACATGTACTTGTAACCTGAAGGGTCGGTGGTTCTTCCCTGGGTTTTCCAGGGTTCTTCCTTCACCATTAATACTGGCCACCATGTATAGCCTATCTTGTGCTGAAAAATGGCGTTAAACCTACAACAACAACAACAACAACTTGTAACCTGAACAAATAATGTGATTGCCAGTTAGGCAAAACAACTTGATAGTTAATTTAGTTCAACATTCTAAAATTACTTCAGTCTGAGAAAAATGTCTAAGTGATATCAATGATCATCCTTAAAGAGATCCTAAATTTTTGTTTTACAGTCCATTTCGAAAGGGCTGCAATGATGGTATCTGTCAAATTTTCAGTTTTTTATATCTTTAAAAAAAAGCAATGAAATCATGTCATCCAGTTGTCAGTAACTGACAACAGTTCATTGATAAATGCAATTTGGCAGATGCAGCAGTAAGTAATAATAATCTGCAAAATTGCCATCTCAATTATGTGGAGCAAGATTGTACAGTTGCTTCATTTGACTTATTTAATTGTGGGTGGCAATACTGCAGAGTAACAGCCCACCAAACTGCAGTCTTGTAAGCCAGCAGTAATGCAGTACATCTTCATTCTACTTACTAGCATGACAACTCTATGATTTTTGTTCACAACATGTATCTTTAGCATTATATGATCTGCATAAATGTCATACCATTACACTTTTGCCATAATCATTCTAATTTTCCACCTAATTAAATCATATGTTTGTAATAATCTTATGTTTGCATTTATAAGGACTATACTTTTATGGTACATAAAAAACTAAAGATAAAGCAATACAAAATTGTGTTTGTCATTTTTATTCTCTCTTTAGTCCCACACCATACAATTTTGAGAATATTCTAAAAAATATGAAGACTACTGTATTGTATAAGAGTACATTTATCCAATGGACTTCCATGTACATTCCTTATTTACTATTTATAGCAACTGTATATGACACATTTCCAAGAAAACTGACATGTTTGTTCAATTTGTAATTTGTCTCACAGATTCATAATATTTGGATAATACATTTAGGTAGCAGACCAGTCTAACTTTAAAGAAAGGGTGCCAGTTGTTAAGTGAAACTGTCTTTATTGATGTGACATGTGTCTGTTATATGACTGAAAAATGTTAGAGGAGACTTTTATTTTAACATATGGATATGTCAGATCAGAAAAAGGACAACTCAGTAGCACTTTACAAATATGAAAAGAAGAGTATGAGAGTGATGTAATACAGCACTCAGATTGAGCAAATCCTTATGCTCATTGCAGAATTTGTGGACTGCATGATCATTTGGGAAAAGTTAGACTTGTAGACTAGTTAAAAAGAGTGTTGTATATAAATAACTGGTCACAATCTTTTGTGTTTGTAGTTTCATACTAATCCACATGATTTTTGCCCATCTGTGATGAGAATTTTAAACAGCTGCAGGTTCAGGTTAGTAGCAAACATAAATGTACATTTATCAAACTGTTTCCTATACTTGTGGCATGTAATACATAAATTACACTTTTTATGCTCAGATTATGCTTTTCTTGCCACTTGCATTAGTAATAAGTTCACTTATAACTTTGTAGAGGTACAGTTACATGTGAATCACAGGCTTGATGCTATATTTGGCACAGTTCTTCAGTGTCAAGGAGGCTGGCTCTAATAGAAATAAATATTTTGAATACAAAAATTATGCAAATGTATGATAAATTTATAATACACAATAGATATATTCAGTTTTGAAATAATATTCCAAGAGAAATAAGCGAGAAAGTATGTGCTTTCTGTCTGAAAAGTTTTTAAAATAATGGTCATTGAATTTAAAGATTTTATTCCTATTTAATAATAAATTTTAATCCTGAAGATAAAATAAGGCGATTGAATGAATGTTGTTATTTTTATTGTGATCATTTTGCAAGTGCATGGCTAGCCAAATAGAAACCGATTCAAAATCAGTTTTCTTGGAAGAATTCCAAAAAGGGGACAAACAGAAGAGGTGGTTTGTGTGGTTTAGTTGCTTTCCTTTTTAATCTTAAAAGCAGGAATTTGCTCATTATAAGCTCGAACTCCTTATGAAATGTTTCATGTTCTCTTAGTGGTAATATCTTTTTTTTCATTATTATTTTTCTATTTAGGTTATCCAAGACTTGATTTTCGAAAGAACATTTCAGTCAAGTACTTCAGAGCTCTGAATGATAACGTAACATTAGAAGTCAGCGTAATAGCCTACCCCGAACCAACAAACATCATGTGGTATCACAGGGCAGTGGAGACAGATATATGGCAGCAGGTTCTAAATCAGTCCTTTTCTTCTATTGGACTTCATTCCGATATCACTGTGCATCTTTTCAGTCAGAGAGATTTTGGAGACTACCTTGTAAATATGAGTAACAGCTTTGGAATCTATGAACTTATCTTCCATGTCATACTAGAAAGTAAGTCAATCTTTTCTTTATCAGTAACTCTAAGATATTTGCATGCAGCTTTTAATAGTTGTGTGCCTGTCAGTAGATGATTTTTAGTTTATGTCTCCCAGCATATGCTTTGAGTCTTTATCACAGTTTGAATTAACACATTGTACAGCAGTGTGGTAAATTTTCTTCCAAAAGTGTTTAGAAAAATTTGACTGCATTGGTTGTCAGGGATACAAAATACACTGGGTTTCTTTATTATGTATTTCATACATCACTCAAGTTCATTGAAGACATTCATACTATGGCACACTGGCTACTTGCTAGTCATTTTCCAATTAAAGAAAAATAATGTCTGTGACAAATGGGGGACCAAAGCAGCATAACGTAGACTGCTGGAAGTCATACCTATTGTAGTCCTTAGTAATATGATGCAAATATGCAAATACACCTCTTCCTTGATAACTTGAATACAACAGGGTCTGCAGTGTAAGTAAGGGCGTGAATTACCAATGGACCTCCCAAAAAATAATAATAATAATACCTTATTTGCCGAGGGTGACTCATTTAATTCATTTTCTAACTGATAATTATTTATTTTAAGTGATAATTCTGGGTTCCCAAATGAGTGTAGCATTTGTGATGTCCCAAAAATCATAACTAAATTTGATTTTCAGCCTCCACTAATTCCCATTGGGTTGGAACAGTATAATTTGTATAAGTTAAGAAATGCAAGAGAATAAAGCCTGTTACGTGTCCAGGCTCGTACAAAAGTAACAAAGAAAAGAGTGACGCAACAAGCTTTGTAAATTTAACAGAATAATTTATTTCCCTAGAAAACAAGGTAAAAATATGAAAAAGGACTTATGGCTTGTGAATCTAATCCAAAAATTAATCCTAGATTTTAAAAATATAAGTCCTATCACTAATAAGTTCTAAATGAATGAAAGTTCAAATCCCGATGAAGTTCCATAATGGAAGGCGATGATGTCCTCTATAACCTGTTTTGTGTTGTGGTGTCAACAGTTCCTTGTTTAATCACCAAGAATAATATTCTGGCTTTAGAATTCCAAATAATTTCCAATAAATGACTGTGTCCAAGAATTTGAATGAGCACAAGTGGTTTCCAGGGAGAATAAATTTTATTAATTCCGAAAAAATAGAAAAATTCAAATCAAACTGGCAACAGTGAAATACCTTTCAGCTCTGAAGGTATTATTTACAACTGAAAAATCACTATGAGATATGAGTATTTAACCCAACTAAAAATGCAATTTCAGACCCTCATGATGGGTCATGTGATCACTATTTCTCAAGCGGTGCAGTAACATTACACGTCGATTATCGCGTATGCCATGGACGAATTTGATTTTACTGAACAAATCTTGCAATAAGATCCAATAATAAAAATATTTAAAAAATTGTTGTTTACAACATAGCTGAAAATAGCTCTGAAATCTAGGTCACCAAAAGATACAATGGGACTATTCTCCCATGAGGCCTTCTTAAGAAGTGTACAGTAATGTGCATTATATGAAAGATAACAGTAATTTTTAACATTTTCTAATTGATGATTGTTTATTTTAAGAGATAATTCTGGGTTCCCAAATGAGTGTAGCATTTGTGATGTCCCAAAAATCATGAATTTTGTTTTACCTTTGTTAACTAACATCCTATTTTGTTGTGTCCCAGAGTTTGAACTCCAGTAAGGTCTGATTTTAATCTTTTTTGAATAACTTCAGTCTCAGAGCTTGATATATGCAAGGTTGCATCATCTACAAACAAATTTGTATTTGTAGATTCTTTATTTAATGGTATATTGTTTATATAGATAAGAAAGAGGAGAGGACCTAAAACAGAGCCTTGAAGGAACCCTGACTGAATAGTGTTACAAGTCTGTGAGCTAATATTGCCATTGCTTACTTGTTGAGACCTTTGGTTTAGGTATATCTAAACCAGTTTAAAGAAGGATTGTCAAATCTGTAACAGTTAAGCTTTTGTAGCAGAATTTCATGATCAAGAAGATCAAAGGCTTTCTTAAAGTCAAGGAAAACAATATTATCCATTTCTTGTAGCCAAAGATCTGTTAATATGGTAAGTTCTTTTTGGCATGAGTAGTAGCTTCTAAATCCTGATTGTGCCTTATGAAATACAGAGTAATTTCCAAACATTCATAGATATGCATAGATACTTGCTTTTCAAATAATTTGATGATAAGAAGTGATGCCATTCCTGTTGGACATTGAGGAAAACCAGGGATGGATGGGATAATGGGGCATTTTAATGGCTCAATATTTGTGTTGGGAATAAATGTCTGTAAAGAACTTTTTCTAATGAAGTTAATCATTTTTCTTTATAAATTACCTTTATTTTCAGGATATCCAAACTCTGAAAGATGGTTGACATAACTCCAAGTTTTTTCAATGACCTTCACTTTTACATGAAAACATTGTGTATTACATCACTGATTTGTTTATTGTTGATTCCCAAGCAGCAAGATTCCATTTTTACAAACTATTTATTTCATGAAACAACTGTTGCCGAAATGCAATTTTTTAAAATTATTCTATTGGTAAAATACTGAAGCCACAATTTCAGTTCACAGCAATAGTGAAACTTCTCATCCTGTTTGAAATGTCTGAATACCATTTAGGAATTTTAAGTGAACTACATATTCACAAAACTCACTTCTCCACAATGAAAGAAGTCTGTGAAACAAAGCTTTTTATTCACCAGGTATTAAATTTGCTTGGTTGCCTTGCTATCTTTCATCACAGTTGTGAAGGAGTGGGGTAATTTAAGTAGTGTTATTATTGACTTATGCAATAATATTTAAGACAGTCCTTGATTGATTAACTGAAATGAGTTGATCTGACACACAACTGTGACCACTAGCTCTTATGCAGGTAGGATTGGCATGCCTTTTAACTCTTTTTATCCCAACCCCTTGTTTCGGTTTTATACATATGACATAATTAATGTGATAATAAAAAGCAGGTCTGCTTTTTTCAGTGCAACAACACAACAAATACTTCTGCAAGTCAGTTATCAAAACTTGGTTAATACTTACTTAGGTTCTCACAGAAACATGTGTGGACATAGCTGTTTTGTTGGATTGACAGATTTTATGTTCGAATAAGAAAGAGAGCACATTGCATTAATGATGATTACACTTAAGCTGAACTGAAAATAGAAGTAAAATGTGAATGTCGTTTGACAAAATGTATTTAATTGGTATTTGTTTTATTAAAGTGCTTCCTCCAGCAGGCACTAGTGCCATTTTCATTGATCAAAATTTCATTGAATATTGTTATTAATGGTGTACTAAGAATGTTGTTTGGAAAGAAAATTCAACAAGGCATACAACTTTTATTAAAAGTTGCAAATTTCATGATGTTGATTGAAATTTCCAGGTACTATCCACAGTTTTCGACAATAGATCATGTGATATATCAAGGTTTCAGTTACCAGTTTTGATTGCGATTTTCTTCACTTTCAACAAATAGGGGCCAATTTTGAAGGTAGTTTCTACTGGAAGTTTGGGATTCATGCCTGACCCTGCATGATAAGTGGGTTTGCGAGTGATCAGGGCACAAGTTACCAGGGGAGTGGTGTATAAAGCAGTCTTAAGTTACTTGTCAGATTCCTCAAAAGGATCTCCCTCGATAAAGTTTTCAGAGCACTCACCCAAGAAATATTTCAGCTAATTATGGTATTCTCACACCATTCCATTTGTTTGTACCCCACTGATTTTTAAAACACTAAGGATCCAGGATATAAAAAAATGCACAAACTTTACACATTTCAGTCATTGATTTATAATTTCTAACCTGGCTGTAACCGGGGAGTCCCATATATGGTCATCTTATTGGAGTTTCAAATCAAGAGTGAGTCTCTTTAGCAACACGGTTGCCATATTTACTTGTGCCAGTTTGTATGTATTTTCAAGCAACAGATGTGATATAGTTAAGTGTCTTTGAGAATCTCAATATTTCCATAAATATTGGATTTACATCTCTTTGAAAACATGTAAATGGAACTTATTTCCCTCACTTGCATTATGGAAAAGAGAGAGAATATAAGTTTTTTTATTTGTTTCTGGGCTTCAGTTTCCAAACAGAAAGTTGGAAGATTTTTCTCATAAGCAAGTTTATAATACAGTAAGCAAAACAAAGCAATAAGATTCATGATATGCTAAAAACATGTCAGACAGTAATTAGTATAGTTGGGAAAAAAACAACTTTGATTTAAAAATAAATCAAGCAAGTTAGAAAAAATTACCATTTCTGTAAACATGATCTAATTAGGGCTAAAGTAGAAATAATATGAATATAAGAGAACAACAATTAATACAAGTATTTTGCTATGGCTTTTCTCAGAAGAGTCAATGACATACTAATGGTTTTGTAGATCTACATCAAATTATAAAATCTGAAGAAGGAAGATACCTTTGATATTCTTATCCTTTTGATAACTGCTTATTATATGTGTCATTTAAAACAGAAGTTACACAATATGTTGAGGACCACCATATGAGTGCAGTATGATCTTGAGGCATCCATATTGGATGACGATGATGATGATTAATTTGATTGTTTTTGATTAGGGTTTTGGGGTATATATTGTAGATTTGAAATATGGATGGATATGTAACAGAATTATTTCATATTGATTTTAGTTCCACATCTTGCTCAAATTAATTTCTATTTTTCAGGGGCAGAATATACATTATGCCATTGAATGAAATTGTTTCTTTTAAGATGTGTTCTTGTAAAAAATGACGGCACTGGTGCAGTGATTAGTAATGTAACATTCATAAGGTCATTTTAGCCTGTGTTGTCTTCATCTACAGTTGTAAATTCCTTCCTTCACTCTTTCAGTCATTCATTCATCTTTTAGTAATTTAAAGTGTGTACTTGTACAGATCAGTCTAGTTCTAGCAACAACATCTTAGCTCAAATTGCAATTGCAAGTTTTATGTGCGCCACATTTTACCACTGTAGGTCAAAATGAAAAGACTCATTTACCCTTTATTGTGCCATAAAAGTGATAAATTTTCATATTTCTGCTGGTATGTCACCTTGTTTAAGTCGAATTATTAATTTTTAAATGGACAATAACATTTTAATAATTCCTATTCTGTTTAATATTGTATTTTGTTGAGCTTTGTATACCTTGTAATATTACTGTGGATAATTTAAGCAGAGCCGTTATATTATAAAATTCCAAATGACATATAAATTCTCTTAACTCATTTCCTTATTTAACATTTAATTTACCATTCAGCTACATCTTAAATTGTTATGAAACACAGTTTTATAAGAAAAAATTTTTTTTTCGTCCTTTACCTCCAATTGTGCCATGAAAATGATTCCTTATTTCTACAGGTCATTAAAGTTATATAACCATACAACTTACAGCTTGGCAGGCATCAGTGTAGTTTAACAATTCCATTATTTTGACATGTAAATAAATTCACTTTTACACACAGTATAATATTTTTTGAGCTTTGTATGACTCAGAATATTTTTGTATGTAATTTAAGCAGAAACTTTATGTTACTTATTCTTAATGACATATAAATTCTCTTCTATCATTTTTGTATTTCAACCCCCAATGCCACTGTTTATCATAAATTTCACCATTCTTCTAATCTAACTAACCTTTGGAAGGAAGGAGATTTGTTAAAAAAGCTATCTGTCATAAACCATTCTTTGAAATAATCAAAATGCACCTCTCCCTCGATAACTCGCGCACATCGGGGTCCAAAAACACAGACCGCACTATAAGTGAGGGCGCGAGTTACCAAGGGACCACCAAAAAACCGCTATACGTCCTGAAAACCGCGGGTGGAGTGGGGTGGGGAAACTGGGCTGTTCAATGGCTGAATCCTCGTTTTATAATCGAGTCGAGAAAAATTGTCAATAAAGCACTTTTTCTGATGAAGTTGTTCATTATTATCTATATATCACATTTATTTTCAGAATGTCCAACATCTGAAAGATCGATAACATGATTGCAACTGGTTTCAACAACCAAACACGTTACGCGCGAAAACATTCGTGTATTACGTCACAGCTTTTTGTTTTGTTGATTAGACTGGTTGCCGGAGTGATATGTAATAGTGTTTTACGAAACTAGGAGTCTTCGAAGCAGGGAACGAGACTAACTGTTGATGCACTACCAAATAAGATTCCTTTTTATAAAAAACAAGCAACATTTATTTCGTGAGTCATCTATGTCGAAACTCAATTTTTTTATTTTTCAGTCAGTAAAATATTGATGCCACGATTTCATTGCAAAAGTAATAGTGAAACTTCTTATCATCCTTGAGGATATCTCTATGTGTAAATTCAGGAATTCTCTGAAACTCGTTTTTCCTGCAATGGTCCGTATCTGTGAAACAAAGCTCTTTATTTTACGAAGTACTCGTTTTGCTTGGTTGGCTTGCTATGTTTAATCACATTTATGATTGAGTAGGTTAATTTAAGGTAGTTTAATTAGATATGTACACAATAAAATGTATCACAGTGTTGGATTAATCCACTGAAATGAGTTACCGGACATACAACCGGTGCCGCTGGTTCTTAAGCATTTAGGATTTGTATGCCTTTTGACTTTGTTTTATTCCACCTGCTTTATTTGATTCAAAAGACGTAATTACTGTGATAATAGAAACGGAGGCCAGCTTTTTATTTAGTGCAACAATACAACAGATGCTTCCGCTAGTCCGATATCAAAACACGGTGGGCACTTAATTAGGTTCTCAACGAAACTCTCGCGGAGATAGCTGTTACAGTAAATTGACACATTTTACGTTTAATTACAAGAGCACACAATGCATTTATGATGACTGCACTTAAAAGGAACTAAAAGATAGAACTAGAACACAAATTTCAATTGATTAAAAATAATTACTTAATTGGTATTTATTTATTAAAGTACTGCCTCCACTTGGCGTAAGTGACATTTTCATTGATCGAAATGTCCTTGAATATTGTTAATTGCGGTTTGCTAAGAATGTGGCTTGAAAACAAAATGTAACAAATTATATGACTTTTATTAAAAGTCGATATTTCATGATGTTGATTAAAATTTCCAGGTCCTATCTACCATTTTCAGTGATAAAACGAGCGATATATCAAAAGTTTCCGTTACCAATTTCGATCGCGATTTTCTTCAAGTTCAACAAATAAGGATAAGTTTTTGGTATTTTCTGGTTTAAAAAATTGGATCCATGCCTGACCCCGCGTTATAAGCGGGTTCGCAAGTTATCAGGGCGCAAGTTATCGAGGGAGTGGCGTGTTATGTTTTAACAATGTTGAAATGTTCAGTTTAGATTTCAGAGTGGCCAACCCTTACTTTAGTTAATGAGGTCGCTCACTATTCTGATCTTTCTCCGAAGTGCTCCAAAAGTAGTGATGTGATACATTTGACAACTTCCATTAGTGACTAATATAATAACAACAACATTCACATCAAGAGGGATTGAAGATAAGTCGGCCTGCGTGTTGTAAGTGGATCTGAGAAGAAAAGCTTGCATTAGATAAAAATAAGACTGGCGAATATTGGTGATCAGCTGAGGCACTGAAGTATACACTGAAGGGCGAACTTGGGCTGAAGACAATCTGACATGGTGAAATTGGTTGACACAGATGTTGTCAATCAACATCCGATTAATTCATACACATCTGGAAAATGGAAAGGTGTCTTAGTTCAAGGGAGAAATTACATGGTTCATAATGACTCATAATGTGATGAAACATCGATATTTTCTGGTTTTACTGGCACCCAATGATCTTTAGAACCAGTATCTTTCAATATTCAGTATTATTCTGATGATTTGGGATGTAGGACTTTTTGTATGTAACAGCATCATTGGGGCTTTAATATTTCATGCACCGTTCAAATATATCTTAAATTGTAATGATGCATAGTTTTATAGGCCAGTCTGTCATTTGCTGTTAAGACAAAAGGATTTATCATCCTTTACCTTGAACTGTGCCATGCAGATGATAAATGTTCATATTTCCACAGATCTTCAGAGTCATATACAGCTTGTTTTCCATCTCCTTTGAACCTCCGTTACAGATAGATGGACAATTCAGCTCACACCTCTTGATAGACATCTGTGTAGTTTTACATTTTCATTATTTTAATATGTAACTAAATTCACTTTTATAGGTGTTCCTGGTGTTCCTACTGACTTTTCCATCATTGATACAAAGTATGACTCCATAACATTGGAATGGACACCAGGATTTTGGGGTGGCCATACTCAGAGTTTTACCATAGAGTACAGAATATATCCACATGGGGCATGGATGTATAGAGATTCAATCCAGGAAGATACTAATACAGAGAAGCAGTCTTTCACTGTAAATGGTCTGCAGCAGAAAACAACTTATGAATTCCAGATGTATGCCAGAAATAAAATCGGACAAAGCAACACTACCCGAGTCATCATCACAACAACTTCAGGTAAATGTTCACTAAGGGTATAAGGCAGAAACACTACACAGGTCATAAACACAACAACTTCAGGTAAATGTTCACTCAGCTTGCAAGACATAATCAGATGTACTTGCAGAAACAAAATATCTTTACAGTCTTTCTGACCATTCAAAATCTGCGTTATGATGGTAAGTTAAACTTCATATATCTGCATACCTGCAAACTACTACCCCTGCCCTGGACAGTGTTGGGGAATGGGCGGAGATGAGACAAAAACAATGTTGTTTTTAGTCCTAAGGGGTTTTGCACATATGATCCAAAAAGGTGACATTGTGTAATGTTTCTGTATGCATATTTACTTAGTCACAGCCACACCGAAACTGAATTTAAAAAAAAAACTACTAAGTTTCTGTCTTTTAATTCTATCAGACGGCAGACTTAATTAGATGCAGTCTTTACTCCTCTCAGTAGTCCAATGGGGGTGGAAGGGTTTGAAGATGATGCAAGTATCATTAGAGTTTAACTTTGCACTGACCACTGACTGGATGTTTTGTAACTTAATATTTGGAGGCTTGTTTTCATATAGGATGCAGCAAGTGCCTAATGATTTTAGACTAGAGGCTGTGATTTATCAATAGAGCATTCTACTAAATTGTGACTTTTTGTCATATATATATATATATATATATATATATATATATATATATATATATATATATGTATTGGTACAGAAAGCCATATTAATACAGAGGTGATCTGTCAGCCTGGATATGCAAAAGTACAGAGTAGAAGAAAATGTGTTCCGTTTAGTAAGATGATGATTGAGCTTTTTGATTTTGCTTACTGGTATAGGTAAACACCTTATATACCCCATGTTCTTACCCTACAGTCACACACAAGTGCATGAACCCGTAGTGAACCTCTTGCCCCACCCCACCCCCTGTTGGCATTCCACAAGTGAAGCTACTATATCAGGCCAATGCATTGCTGTAGCAGCTTACCATTATGATTACTGATTGCACTTAGCCTCAGAAAAATATATTTTTGGAGACTGTTTTCCTCTTTTTGAGAATATATAACTAAAGATGACAACGGGTACAGTACTTGGGTATCCACCCTTTGATAATAACCTGGGTACTAAAATGAACAACCCGACACCCATTAAAAAAAAACAGTATTCCAAGTTCAGATCGAGATAGAATAACAATTGCAGTTCAAGATTCATGTCGTGTGTGCATTTATTCATCATCATAGGGGCTCGTATGGTTGCTTATAATTGACTTGTCATACATGTACTGTATAATAATATCAGGGAGGACACTTCTCTCCTTTCTCGCTTGACCTATTTAAGAATCAATGCTGATATTTAAATCTAGATCATCCTAACTAAATGTATAGAAAAATGGGAACCAGTCTGGAAAATGGTGAACATAAAATAGAGTATATATAGGTTTGGCTGGCCAGGATTGGTTAATAATGTAAGTTATGTTGTAGGAAAAAGAATCTTTTGAGAGCTTATTGTAGTTGTAACTGAAACAAAATAGAGACATGGTTTTATTGATGGAATTTCAGTCCTTTAACATTCTTGAGTTTGGAATACTCATTACTGAAATTAGCACCTGTCTGGTGCGGAATTGATGTTATGTATATTTAATTTAATTGTTTCCTTGTTAGTTTTAATTTTTTTATTCTATTACATGTTACTGTAATGTAACATTGTTTACTGGACTTGACCTTCTCCAAAATTTAGTTCAGTTCTGTTTGACCCGATTGACTTTATTTTTATTTTTGTTTCATTGATGTCAGCAACTAATAACAGCTTCATTATCCTCTATGGGTATGAGTTCATTGACCAAATTATTATGCAGGTAAACATGTTGACTTGGGTTAACGTTTTGGGATTCCAAAGTGAATTGTATAGGCTATTATGTTTTAAATAAACAAGGCTCATTAAATCATGCTAGAAAGTTATTTTCCATTAGGTAATGGTTGTTTTTAGAAAATGCAAATTTGTGACCTGAGGTCAAACAGAGAATTGTATTATCTTGTGACTGTCAGAATTTTACCAGGTGTGCTTTAACATCTGGCAGTTTAAATTGTATTATGTTGTGACCAGTTTGGGCTGAATTTTATTTTCTTCAAATTATTGATTTCAAGTGATTATTATCTCTAGAAATAAAAAAGTGCTCTGACAAAATTGTTGGATAAATACATTCATTGGAATTTATACTGAATTCAAACCTGGAATAATATTTCTTTGATTCAACATGAGATTGTTGACACATGAGTATGACACAGGCCGTAACATACACGTCGTCACCTTCAATTTTAAATCTCTTCGGGACTTGAACTGAGTTTTATTCAGGACTTTTTATTGCTTGGACTTGTGTCTTTAATTCCTGGATAATTTTTGGATTTAATTCGCAATACCATAAGTTCTTTTTTCTTATTTTTCACTTTGTATTCAAGGGAAATAAATTATTTGTTAAATTTTATGAAGCTTGTTGTCTTCACTCTTTTCTGTTACTTATTTTAAGAGCATACACTCGTAACATTGAAAGCACATATGTCAAACACATGTAGGTCTAGAAAATGCCTTGGCTAATATTCTTTTCTCTGCACTGAAGTTGACATCCAGGTTTCATCTGTACTGGTATATATATATATATATATATATATATATAGATTTGATCATGAGCACTTTGATCATGAGTCTGCATTCATTATCCACTAATGATACAGTTCTTTCACTGACCTTAGCCAATAACAAAAGGTAAGAAATGAAAGTTCTGCCTTGCACAATAATCCTGGATGCAGAATTAAGATGGCCAAGTAAGCTCAGGAGTTCTCTTTTTGTACACTTTTCCCAATGTAAAAGCTTTCGAATAGTAGCAATTATCCTGTCTATTTTGCAACACAGGAGTTAAGTTGTGCTTTGCAATGCCCGTCTGCTTCAGATCAATGATTATGACAACATGTCGCAGCACTCTCAGTTGATCAAACTGTTATAATGTATGTATCAGTGTTGTTATGCGTCTATGCTCTTGAAATAAGTAACAGAAAAGAGTGAAGATGACAAGCTTTGTAAAATGTAACAAATAATTTATTTCCCTAGAATACAGAGTGAAAAATAAAAAAAAGAACTTATGGTTTTACGAATTAAATCCAAAAATAATCCAAGAATTAAAAGTAGAAGTCATAGTACTAAAAAGTCCTGAAGGAAACGGAGTTCGAATCTCAATGAAATCCAAGATGGAAGGCAATGACATCTGTTGTAGTCAGCACCGTACTGATGTGTCAACAGTTTCTTGGCGAATCACAGAAAATATTACTCCAGTTTTGAATTCCATACAAATTCCAATGATTGTCTTTGTCCGAGAATTTTGTAGGAGCACTTATGTATTTCCTGGGAAAAGAATCACTTGAATTCCATAAAATAAAATTTAAACTCAAACTGGTCACAACATAACAACTTAACGTATCAATTATTTGGAGCCCAACTGAACTAACCTCTATCAAGACAACAGTTATACACTTAGTAAGATGCAAAACAGATTCCCGGATGGGGGTCAAAAGGGTAAAAAAAAAAAAATTTTAAAGTTGTTTACCAAAACTGTCACTGATTCTGAATCAAGGTCAGAAACTAGATACAGTGTTTCAGTTATTAGGTGTTTATCAATGAAATACAAAAAATAACAGGTCAGACAGAACTGAACTGAATTTCTGGAAAATGTAAAATCCAGTAAACAAAGTTACATTACAATAGCATGTAATGGAATTAAAATATTTAAAACTAACAAACAAATAATTAAATTAAATATACATAACAGTGTATAGATTACTAAGTCACAGGCACACATGTAGTGTTAAACACGACACAATAGCTGGTTGGCAAATTCAAAGACTTGCCAGTCTTCAATCACCTGCAGAGTGGGAAAATGTGTTGATCAATTGATCATTTTAGCTGTACTGCTGTTTACAGTGACAAAATGGCTGAAAGACACTTAGATGTGCATGTTGTCATAAGAGTACATTCAAAGAACATGATGCAGTAGCTGGGTGGTGAGTTCAAAGACTTTGATCAGCTGATGAATAGGAAACTGTGCTGATATTTACAATGACTGAATTCAGAGACAGAAAGACCCAGAGATGTACATGTGGTTATTATAATAGTACAGCAAATGAACAATGTTTTTTATCTTTCATTGTTGTGCACTAATAAAGCTCTTCTTTTGGAAAATGTAATGCCACCAGGAGCATTTATTTTAGGGAGTATACGGTAATTGTTGTTGTTTTGGATTTAATGCCATTTCTCAGTGCAATAGGTTATACACTGCATGTATAAACATGTGGGGGGAAAAACCTGGGAAAACCCCAGTAAGAACCACTGAGACATGGGAAGTTACTGGCAAGTGTATAATTGGTACAGTGACTGTTGTTTGCAAGGGAATGGGGATTTTAATTACTTTAGTTCAAATCTTTGTTTAGCTTTAGCTTTATTTATTTATCAATGCTAATTTACACAATATGTTATTATTTTAAAACAGTACATAACCGCAGAATATTTTCCATTTTCAGTTTACTAGTATACAGAATTCAGGAATTGACCATTATTGTAAACCCTGTACTGATGCATTTTAACTATGAAATTGGCTAAAAGTTAGATTTAAAACTGAACTAAAAAATATTATTAAAAACTGAAAGTTTGTTTCAGAGATCATAGAAACTCCACCCACTTTTCAAGTCGGTCCAATAGCAGGAGGTGTTGCATCAGGAGCAGTAGTCGCAGTAATCTGTATCATATTAGTCATAATTTTCATGAGACGACGAAACCTGAGAAACAAAGAAGGTAAGATATTGTACCTTTTAATTCATTTTATAACCCTTTACCTCATAGAGTGTACGACTTTTTAGCCAGTTGACATACATGTACCCAAGTTACTCAGTGCAGTGCACTATGTATAGAACACCTGTTACCTATTTGATCCCATACACATAGGACTGCCTGTTAACTGTTAAGCAGTGTAGTACACCACTCCCTCAATAACTCATGCCCTGATAACTCGCGAGCCCACTTATAACACGGGGTCAGGCATGGATTCCATTTTTAAACCAGAAAATACCCCAAATATTGATCCCTATTTGTTGAACTTAAAGAAAATCAAGATCAAAATTGATAATGGAAACTTTGATATAGCGCTCGTTTTATCATCAAAAATGGTAGATAGAACCTGGAAATTTTAATCCACATTATGAAATATCAAATTTAAAAATAAGTCATTGTAAGGGTGCAAATTTCTGTCGATCTATGAAAAGCACATTAATTTGGGTAGGTGAACTATTAATTAGATTTATGGGGACCATGGCATGTTAAATTGCCATAAAGCACGGATTTGTAATGTCTGTGTCATGAGAGGAGTGGTTCTTAATTAAGCATTCATTTATTTAATAAGTCAGACAGATTGGAAGGATGGGGTTAACTTCGATCTTGTATCGGAATTGTCAGATTTGAGATTTTCCAGAATCAGTTATTTGGGAATCTCGAGGTCACACAGACTATAATTTTGGTGCCTAGTTATAAAAGGTGGGAGATATATTTAATCCGGATTGGTTACCCTAGGTAAGGGGTGTGGTTCCCACACGAAAATTCCTTGGTTTTAATATGTCCCATCACAAAATTTTAGTCAGTTTACGCTTTTCTGCAAGAGATAACAAATGTAGGAGACTCCGAGTTTGAATTTAGAAGAAATCCACTCGTAAATAATTATCCAAGGGATCGGATGCCTGGAAAGTTGACGGACACGATTTTGGCGGTAGAAGCGAGCAAAGCTTGAAAGCACAAGGTATTTGTGCCACTCTCATGTAATTTGTTGATATCAATATTACGATTTGTTTGATTTATTTGCTTATATTTGCATGAATTTATTTGTTTAAATTCGTAGATCAATTTTCTTGATATGAATACAACTGTGTGAGTTCATCTATATGAATCCATACAATGATATTCTTTATGTAAGTTTGACGAATTGTTTGAATGTGTTGTCTTGATTGTTATAGGAAAATATGTATCTAAGAATTTCATGCCTTACTTTAGTTGATATGAATTATGAGAATCTGTGTGAATTCACTGACCTTAGATGATTTCACATATGATAAAGACTCAAGTGTGTATTGACTGAAATTAACGTCGTTAAACCATGAAGTGAGATTTACTATATGCTAAAGACTTGAATGTGTGTATTTGCTAGAATTAACGTAGTTAAACCATGTAATGAATTTCATTCATTCATTTGTGTAATTGAGACGAGAACAGAACTGTTACGTCTCAGGGGATGTTAATGTGAGTCAGGTTGAAATAACCGTTAGGAAGTACATTAATCTTATGAAACTTGGTTGTTTATGGTCTTCCATGTTTAGCTTGACCAGATAGCCTTTGGTATCTGTTTGAATTCCAGTAGAATGATATCTGACATGACGAGAGGGGAATAATGATCTATTCACAGTAGGATATCTGACAGAAGATTTAGGTTGCTTCTTTGTTTATTTTGGAAGGTGAAATAGCTCCATGGGACGTATCCACATACCTACCTATCCAAGTATCTACGTATCTATGTACTTACATATCTGCCTACCCACACAAAGTTCGAGGGCCGAAAGAGGCGAGACAGTAGAGAGATTGGAGAAGAGAAAAGAAAAGTTGAAAGGACCAAGAAGAACAGCCACAGTGAATTTGGAATGAACCAGAAATAATCAGGTTATGAAGTTGTACAAAGCAATGACTTCGATAGGAACTAATTCTATCATTTAAAACAGATCGGCTATTTATATAAGTATATTTGTGTTTGACATTTGGTGAATGATTTATTTAAAAAAAGAAGTGTATGTTCCTAATGTAATGCATTGTCACGGTTGTTTATGTAATTGATTAAACTGTTATTTTTTTATGTACAGGGGCTCGTGTCATTCTGTTTTATATATCTGCTCAGATCTCTATCTATTCCACCTATAAGTTTCACACTTTATATTGATATTTACTCGATCCAGGCAATAACACTGAAGGCGATCACCCTCTAGATAACAATAACCCAATTTCCACTACAACCCACCCCAAACAAAGTGGGGGATCATAGCAGTCATACAATTTTTTTACATTTTCTTTCCAAACATCATTCCTAGTACACCACAATTAATGATATGTAAGGAAATTTTGATTAATGAAAATGTCACTTACACTGAGTGGAGGCAGTGCTTTAATAAATAAGTACAAATTAAATAATTTTTTTATCAATTGAAATTTGTGTTCTAGTTCTATCTTTTAGTTCCTTTTAAGCCTAATCGTCATAAATGCAACATGTTCTCATGTAATTAAATGCACAATGTGTCAATTTACCATAACAGCTATTTCCATGAGCATTTCTCTGAGAACCTAATTAGGTGCCAACTGTGTTTTGATAACTGACTTGCGGAAGTATTTGTTGTATTGTTGCACTGAATTAAAAACTGGCCTCCTTTGTATTGCCACGTTAATTATGTCTTTTGAATCGAATAACTGAGATGGAATAAAAGAAATGTTAAAAGGAACGAAAATCTTACAAGCTTAAAATCTAGCGGCCCTGGTCATATGTTGGGTGAACTCACTTCATTTGATCAATTGAACACTTATAAATGTTATTGTGTATATAATGTAAACTACCTCAAATTAACCAACTCATTGGTAACTGTGATCAAATATAGCAATGCAACCAAGCAAAATGAATACATCGTAAAATAAAGAGCTTGGTTTCACAGATCCGGACCATTGTGGGCAAGTGAGTTTCACAGAATTCTCGAACTGGCACTTAGAGATATCCTTAAGGATGATAAAAAGTTTCATTATTACATCCAATGAAATCACGACATCAATACTGTACTGATTGAACAATACAAAAATTGAGATTTGATGTAGAGGATTGTCACATGAAATAAATTTCACTTCTTTTTGAAAAAAAATGAATCTTGTTTGCTGGTGCATCAACAGTTAGTCTAGTTCCCTGCTCTGTTGACTCCCGGTATGGCAGGCTACTATTACATATGACTCTGGGAACCAGACTCATCAAGAAACCAAAAAGCAGTGGAATGGCTGTCAGAATAAAAGAGGAATTGCTTGCTTGTCCATTTTAAAGGAATTTTTCTAGTAACAATACTTCATGGCTAATTCCAAACCCATGTAGTAACATTACTCTATTTCCAAGCACAGATGTTTTGTTATCTCCAAAACTTGATGTAGTAACAATGCTACATAGCATTCCCCCAAACCCATGTAGTAACATTACCATATCTCCAGACATTGACTTTGTAATCTCCAAAACCTGATGCAGTAACAAGACTACAACTGATGTAGTAACAATACTATATAGCTCCCCTGCTATCCCCCAAACCCATGTAGTAATATTACTCCATTTCCAAGCACTGATTTGTGATCTCTGAAACCTGATGTAGTAACAATACTACATAGCCATCCCCCAAAACCCCTATAGTAACATTTCCCCTCCAAACACTGATTTTGTGATCTCCAAAACCTGATGTAGTAACAATACTACATAGCTATCCCCCAAACCCATGTAGTAACATTACCCTATTTCCAAGCACTGATTTGTGATCTCTGAAATCTGATGTAGTAACAATACTACAACTGACCTAGTAACAATACTACATAGCTATCCCCCAAACCCATGTAGTAACATTACCCTATTTCCAAGCACTGATTTGTGATCTCTGAAACCTGATGTAGTAAGAATACTACAACTGATGTAGTAACAATACTACATAACTATCCCCCCAAACCCATATACTAACATTACCCTATGTCCAGGCACTGATTTGTGATCTCTGAAACCTGTTGTAGTAACAATAGTACATTGTCTATCACCAAACCCATATACTGTACCAGTAGTAATATTGCTCTTTTTCAAGGTAACTGATGATTTTATGATCTTCAAAACCTGTTGTAGTAATAATATTACATTGATCCTTAAACCCATATAGTAATAATACCCTATTTCCAGATGACAGAGTAAAACCAATTTTGTAATCACCAAAACCTGATGTAGTAACAATACTACACATAGCTATCCTCCAAACACATGTAGTAACATTACCCAGTTTCCAGGTGGCATTGTAAAACTGCTTTTGTGACCACCAAAACCTGATGTAGTAACAATACTTACCTATCCCACCCAAACCCATGTAGTAATATTTTGCTATTTCCAGGTGACAGTGAAAATATTATTTGCAATCACCACAATCTGCTTATACTGTATTGCAATCTCCCAAACCCATGTGGTAATATTACTCTATTTCTAGGTGACAGTGTACAAATGCTTTTGTGATCACCAAAACCTGATATAGTAACAATACTGCATTGCTAATTACCAAACCCATGTACAACAAATTACTCTATTCCCAGGGAACAGTGCTACACTGAGTTTGTGATCTCCAAACCCTGCTGTAGTAAGAAAACTACATAATGGTAAACACCAAAATCATGCAGTAATATTTCCTATTTCCATGTGAAAGTGTACCACTCATTTTGTGACCTCTAACACTACTTTGGTAATCAAAGAACCCATGTAGTAATATTAGCCTGTTTCCAAGGTAACAGTGTATCAATGAGTATGTGATCTCCAAACCTGATATAGTAATAATACTACATTGCCTCAAATCCATGTAATAGCATAACCCTATAATTTTCCAGGTGAGAGTGGAACACTGATTTTGTCTTCTCAAAAACCTGATGGAGCAATTTTGCTACAAGGATGAAGTTTGATGTTATGCATTAATGATTTTTGTTAATATAGTAACGTGAAGGCATTGTTACTCCTGAAATTCATCTTGTAGTGATATTTCTCGCCGATGATGCTTTACTACTTTGTTAATATTAAACAGTTGCAGTAATATTACCCTATTTCCAAAGTAATAGTTCAGTACCATTGTTTTGATCAAAATCGTTATTTGTTACTACATGTATTACTACAATTCCAAAATGTACTGGTATGCCATAATATTACTAGTTAATGTAGCATTTCAACATTGTTAATCTCAAAATCCTTTTGTAATAACGCTCTGTTTTCAGGGAAAAATGCCAGAAAATTAGATTTTGGTTATTCACCTTGTATGACACTGAAAAAATGAACCCCACCACATCCCTTATCCCCAACCAACAAAATTGTGCCACAACAAATTATTAAAGCTTATTATTAACAGTACTTATCACAGTGAAGTTATGGACAAAGGTTTTGTATACATTGAAATTATGTCAAGAAATAGAGGTACACCACTTTCAACAACCTTCTCTCTGGTTGACCTTCAGGACATGATGGCACATTTCATTCATGACAAAGTTCAATTCATTAGAGATAAGCTTGACAACACAATTTCAATTGACTCGTTATCACCATACAGTTGTGACACAGAATATACACAGCAACCTTAAAAAGCATTTGAATCTGTCTCGATGGAGTTGGTACATACAATTGACCCAAAAAGACACATGTTTCCTACTGCACTATTTTTAAAATCAGGGTAGATAGTTTTGTTGTAAAACTATATATATATATATATATATATATATATATATATATATATATATATATATATATATATATAAAATAATGGCTAGTATCTATAATGTACTAAAGCACTCCAAGTATTGGGCTAAACCACTTCAGTTAGATACACAAATCAGTTTAGTGAATTTATATTTTTTTAAATTTTGTTTTTGTTCTTAAGCATTATAAATATTATAATGATTAGTATATATAATATTCTAAGCAATTCATGTACTGGGCTAAACCAACTCAGTTAGATTCATGAATGATTCTCGGAATTTTTGGGGGAAATTTTTTTAAAAATTTTTCTTACATAGTATATATATATATATATATATATATATATATATATATATATATATAATGATTAATATATGTAATGTACTGAAAACTTCAAATACTGGGACAGGCACCCAACCAGAAACAGAAATTTTTATTTCTTGGCCTTGCAATGAAGAGCAACCCAAATCCTTGTGATGAATAGTGCCCCAAAGTCATGTGAACTCAATCAGACTCTGACATCACTGAAGCTTGAGTGCTTAGATTCAAAATTGCTTCACTAACTGCTGCTATCAATACTTCTGTCTCATCCAGGAAATTCTCATCATTTTTCAAAACTCCCATTATAAAACATCTGTTAGAATATTAACATTTGACCCTAATGATTTAAAGAACCACCACCCTGTTTCTAACCTCTCACTGATTTAAAAAATCTCAGAAAAGTTATTTTATCCCAGCATGTATCTCATGTTAATTGCCATAATCAATTATGATATTATCATTATAGCAGATTGACTCAGACAGTGCATGAGATCAACTTATTCTTGTCATTTTGAAGAATTTTAGACCAAGCCATTAAAAATTTTGCAAAATGTCAGTGTTTTATATGTTCTATCCCAACTTGTATCTTTTTAGCAAGGTACAGTCTGTATATTGCCCTCACCGTAGTACTGAAACTTCATCTCTGAGAGTAGTTAATGACCTTCTTTCTGTTCAGGATAGTGGAAAGATTACTGCAAGTTCACATCCTCCTTGACTTGTCTGCAGCACAATAGACTATAACTTCACCATTTCCAGCATGTGTTTGGTATTCACAACACAGCCTTACTATGGCTCAAGTCCTAATTAGTCAGCATTACACAATTTGTGTCCATAAATGAAACCGTTCCAGCCCAGATGATATATGTTTTAATAATCCACAAGGCTCTCTTTCTCGGCTCTTTTCTCTTCATTCTGTTCACTCATCCACTCTCAAGTGTCATTAATCGACTTCTGGTGTTGCACCATTTGTAAACTGATGACTGTCAAATATACAAATCTACCTGCCCAGATGAAGTCGAGGCTACTAGCCAAGGCACAGAGAAGTGCATTTCTGATGTGAAGTTATGGATGACATGTAACAAGTTGCATATAAATGATGATAAAACTGAAACCATCCTGATCACTACACAAAAACTTTCTCATTCACATCCTTTACCTCAAACAATAAGCATCAGCAATACCAACATCAAATTCACACAGTCAGTATGAAACCTAGTTGTCACTATTGACAGTACGCTCTCATTACATCAACATACAGTGAACATATGCAAGGTTCTATCCACAGTTTTCTTTCAACTGATGCCACTAAATCACTTTTGTTTTCCTAGTACTTTCAAGAATGACTATTGTAATTCATTTCTATATGGTCCATCTCAGAAACTTGAAAGTTCAAAACATGGCTGCTTGGATCATCCTTAGAATGCAAAAGAACTAAGCACACCTCCCCCCGTGCTCTGTAGCCTTCACTGGCTACCCATTCAATCTAGAATCAAAACCAAAATGTGTTCTCTACGCTACATTTCATTTACTAGCTGCCGCTCCAGTGGCCTAGTGGTTAGAGCAACCGCCTCAGATGTGGGAGATCGAGGGTTCGAACCCCTGTCAAGTCATACCAGAGACTTCAAAAAATTGTACTAACAGCTGCCTCGCTTGGCGCTCAGCATTAAGAGGTTAGTGTTAGGGCTGGTCAGCCTGTTGTCAGGATAATGTGGCTGGGTGGGACATCATGCCACATGTCTGCTGCATGATGCCTCAATGCTAGACATCACTATAAACTGTCACACTGCAGATATTTTAGTCATATGACTGAAAAATTGTTAAAGCTATGTTAAAAATCTAAATCACATGCACACACTCATTTACTAGCTCCAGTCCAATATACCCATCTGACCTCACCGATGTGTACTCCACATCTAGAAACTTGCACTCCTCGTCTGACACTTGTTATTGTTGTTGTTATAGGGTTTAATGCCATTTTTCAGCACAAGATAGGCTATACACCACTCCCTCGATAACTCGCACCCGGATAACTCGCGAACCCGCTTATAACGCGGTGACCGGCATGGCTCCCGATTTTTTTTTTCAAAGAAAATGTATTTTAAAATGTGAGAAGAATTGGTAAATTGAACCTTGATACATACTGTATTTTATGTAAATTTTCGTACACGAATAAATAATTATTAATCATTAATTTTTGTAAAAACAAAATGGGAATACGGTATTTTCGATCTTTTTGCAAACGTAAATCTTCTTAGTGGAAATTTTATGTCCAATAATTTAACCAATTTTTCAGATAATACAAAGTGATATGTACGAAAAATTATGATACATTTAAATAATTATTATTTTGATATCTGGATTGTGTACGAAACATTAAAGGGTACGACAAAATACATGAAATACCGTAGCTCATTTTATCATCGGAAATGGTGATTATTGCCCGTAAAGACAGAATCCATATTGTGAAATTTGCAAATTCTAATAAGATATCACATATTATGTTTGGGGATTTTTTTGGAGAGAAATAGTTGTCAATACACTGTAAATAAACAGTCTGGTGAAACAGCGATCAACGAAAAATTCTGGTAAATGCTAACAGGTGGAAACAGAGAATGAAATAAACACCACTTAAATGTCTTGCTATGTGAAATTCACGTTCAAATCCTTTAATTTCGCTTCAATGTAAACACTATAATCGCAACATATTCTCTTCTACGAAAACAAAAAGAGTCAATCGACCGTCACATCGAAACCCGTGAGTACTTCTGTGAGAACCTAATTACATGCCGGCTTTGTTTTGATCAACAACTTGGGGAAGTGTTTGTTGCATTAAAAAAATCAATTAAAAGAGACTTGTGTTGTTTTATCACTTTGAATATGTCTTTTGTATCAAATCAAGCAAGGGAGTGGCCGTGTGGTCTAAAGCGCTGATCGTTACGGATCACTGCCATCTCACCTCTATCTGCGTGAGTTCGAGTCCAGGCTCGGCTAACGTGGGTACGTGAGAAAGCCTGCCAGTAGCTTCTTGTGGGTCGGTGGTTCTTCCCGGGGTTTTCCAGGGTTCTTCCTCCACCATTAATACTGGCCGCCATGTATAGCCTATCTTGCGCTGAAAAATGGCGTTAAACCCTATAACAACAACAACAAATCAAGCAAGGGAAGTACAATAAAAAAAAATTCAAAGCCATGCCAATAGCAGCATAAGTTCTTGTGGTCATTACAGTTCTCAAAATTCATTTTATTTGACCAATCGAAAATTGTTTCACATTTTTATGTACTTAACATCACTAAAGTATACAATATCAGTAATGTATCCTAATCATTTGTAAATGTGACCATGGAGAGCAAAGGAAGTAAGCGAAAGGCTGTGCATCATAGATAGGGTTCATAATGGCGAAGCGAGATCCAACATTTGCAATGAACTAAACAATTGCTGAGTCGACATTTAGAGGTTGGCTTAAGGATAAGCAGAAACTTCGGGATTATTTACATGATGTTGATTCAGATAATAGGATCAAACAAAAACGAGCACGGACTGCAAACGATACTGAATTAGATGATGCTGTGTACGCATGGTTCACACAGCAACGTGAACAAGGTGTTCCCATCTCAGGAACGATTCTCAAGGCCCAAGCAGAAAAAAATGACAAAAAGTATGGAGAATGAATCTCGTTTTAGGGCAGGCCATGGATGGCTTTGGAGATTCCAGCGCCAACATAGAATTAAACAAAATTCATTGTCGGGAGAAATACGCTCAACGAATCAGGAAGTCGCATGTAATTATCCATACCAGCTCAGAGAGATAATTATCCGTGAACAATACACAGAGGCGGCAGAGAAATCAAAGAGTAACACAAAAAAAAATACTAAAAAAATGAACAGATGTTTTCAAAATGTGAAGTGATATTTGTCAAACGTGTCACAAACTGCAAGTATTATCGTGTTCTAATTTACGTTATTTTAAATTTGTAGACCCATTAAATTCATGTTGGTAATGGTTAACCCTTGTAAAAAAAAATTATTTTTTTTAATTTACTTCTACTGCAGTCAAATCTACCCATCGTTCGATCGACATTGTTTTTTCGAAATGAGTGTCGATCTTTTGTATAAAAAAAAGTCTACTTTGGATCAAACAATAAAACTAGAATTTATCCAAATCAGCACAAAAATTTGTGACGTAGTACACAATGTGCGAAGTCGTACATGTGTTAAGCGAACGGAAACCATGTGGAATAATGTTTTGATGATCTCAATATACTGTAAGTTATCCTGAAATTAATGTTACTCTGTGAGGAAAAAAGTAAACAAGTACACCGCTATGAAGAGATATTTAATCACAGTTAATCGTAGCACGATTATTGAGTATTCAACACTAACATGCCAACCCAACCCACCCCCCTTTTGCCTCTACGTCGATCCCTTTGTCTGTTTTGTTGTTTGTTATAGGTCCCTCGATAACTCGCGCCCTCGCTTATAACGCAGTCGATGTTTTTGGACCCCGTTGTGCGCGAGTTATCGAGGGAGTGGTGTATATGGCAGCCAGTATAAATGGTGGAGAAAGAACCCAGGAAAACCCAGGAAAGAACCACCGACCCAAGAGAAGCTACTGGCAAGCTTTCTCACATACCCACATTGGCTGAGCCAGAGACTCAAACCCACACAGACAGAGGTGAGATGGCAGTGATCTGTAACAGTGAGCACTTTAGACCACTCAGCCACTTGGGGCCCTCCTTCCAACACTTGTATTCTCATTGTTCCACCTGCTAAAATGAAGTGATATGGACAATGTTCCTTTGTGTACCAGGGCCCAGCTACATGAAATGAATTGCCCATAGATCACAAGGACACTGTGTTCTCATTCAAAAGTGCTCTTAAAACTCAACTATTGTGACTACAAGAATAGACTTGAGGACTTAATGATATTTACTTACTTAATTATTGTCAGCATGTTTTTGTTTTGTAAATTTATGGTGTTTATTTTGTAAGCTGCTTGTTTTTGTTTATATTTGATGTGTTATCTAATACTCTAGAGCTTAAAAATATTAGGCACTGTACTATGTCCACATTATTATTATTATACTTTCTTCTGGTCTTCTAAATATGGCTACTGCAGGAATTACATGAAGAAATTATTGAGAGCTGTTAATATATCAACAATAGCTTGGGGCTATCATTTTTCTGTAAGTGTTGATTTTTTAAGGTTCTTCTTGTGTCAATATTTTGTTCACCTATTAGCATACCCACATCAAAACAAATCAGAAATTTGTTATCAGTTTGTACTTTTCAGTTCTAGAATGCATTTCAAGCCTAAAAAATGAGGAATGTGGACACAATGCATGATACATTTATCAACTTAACTGTTCTTTTATCATCACATAAAAAGGTATAATCCATTAATATCCATCTGTTTACTTTTACTCCTAAATATGAGTAGTTATAAGGCAAAAAATCCTAACTGCATGCACCACTTCTAGTATAGCTAATCTATGACTGTATTTTCTTCAGACATGATTTGCCTACATTAATTCTACAGCTGGACAGCAATTGGGATCCCATTAACACAACAGTTGCTGTCATTTAGATTGAAACTCGTACACATCAGATCTCAGTCAGGTTAGTTTTATAATTTTAGTCCAGCAAAATACCCCCTGTGTTTTGCCATCTCAGGCAAAATCACTGCTCTGCCACTCTTTGTAAATACTATCAACAGCTGTTAACTTTGATCTTTTCACACCAGAGGCTCTTCCCTCTGTTGGAAGTAATTAAGAAATGAAATATGGTTACCAAACCTGAATTTTCTCCTTTATGCAAACAGGCTTTTGTTATGCTTTCCTTCATTCTTGAAACACTCAAACTTGTTGCATGGACTATGAATAAAAGTATATTATGAAAAGTGGTATACTTATTAAAAAAGCATATAGACTATTGGACTTGCATTTCTGTGCTACAGAAAAATGATAACAGAATACTGACAAAAGCTTAGAGTATGTATGCATGTACTGTAACAGCTGAGCTAGGTCCTGATAATACTACATTGGAGTACGGCACCAGGGATGAGTATGCTTCTTATCAGCTGACTAAGGAGGGGAGAATGGAGTAAACTCAACTCTTGATTACTTTTCAACCATAACACAACATGATTAAATTATTTAGAAATCTTCAATGAAGTCAGTTCATAACCATGACAGTCTTATTGTTTGTATACAAGGCCAGAATACTATCATTGTCTTCAGGTACCGTTTGGTGTATGATAACTTCACACAAGGTCAGGGTACACATTAGCACTATACTGTTAGTTCATTATATTATTACTCCTTTAGATGAATGAAAATGATACAAGAGTTACCATATTTGGATTTAGTTGTAATAAAGTTTACTACAGAAGAGAAAATATGACTTGACTGTAATATGTGAAATGTGAAATCTGCAAGGAAAACAATTGCTTGACTTGACACTTCAACTATAGCTTAATACTTATTTGAAGTGAAGTGGTATAGATGGAAGTAAATTGGCTGTCAAGTCAGTGAGGAAAACACTCACAATGACTTACATAACTAGTAAACTATAAAATAGAAACTTAAATAAATTATGTCTTTATAGATTGCTAGATTAATCAAGTATTGTTGAATTGAATTTAGAATGTCAAGTCGGTGAGGAAAGCACTCACTATTACTTAGATATTCTATTTCCCTAAGAACATTTCTTGACCTATAATTTAAGAAAGGAATTATATATTTGTAGTGAAAAGAAACTTCTCTTATGCCTTTAGCTTCATAAAACTAGTTAAATAAAGAAACTTAATAAATAAATAAATAAATAAATAAAAGTATTGGTCTGTGAGGAGTATTACTGAGTTTCAAATAACAAATGAAATAACAATATCTAGTTTGCTTGTAAAAAATAAATTAGAAATTACTAGAATGCAATTAATTTTGAAAAAGAGAAATAATTAAAAACAACCAAAACATTCTTAAATAAATACTGCTTTATGCGTAAGTAAACTTTAAACAAAAATTTACTCTCCAACATACTGCAAAAAGTTACTTAACTCTATAATAAACTAAACAAAACAAAATTTTTAAAAAATACATAAATAAATAAAACTCACAGTAACTGTGATGTTCCTAGTTTGATTGCTGCTAGCCAACTGAACCCCACAAGCAGCCCACAAAACCTTATATGCTCCTGACAAAACCCACAACCAAAATAGCCCACAAAACCCACACTTCTAACAAAACCGCACAAAACCCACAACTAACAAAGCCCACAAAACCTACAATTTTTGTTGGAATATTCAAACACGCATGGGGGCCCCGAGTGGCCGAGTGGTCTAAAGCGCTCTCCGTTACGGATCACTGCCATCTCACCTCCGTCTGCGTGGGTTCGAATCTAGGATTCGGCGAATGTGGATATGTGAGAAAGCTTGTCAGTAGCTTCTCGTGGGTCGGTGGTTTTTTCCGGGGATTTCCCGGTTTCTTCCTCCACCATTAATACTGGCCGCCATGTATAGCCTATCGTGTGCTGAAAAATAGCGTTAAGCCCCACATTAACAACAACAACAACAACAAACATACATGAGCTAGTATTGCATGTGTATATTTAGTCAATTTCCAGAATGATTAGATATAGAAATTATCAACTCGATATTTTACACCTTACTACATTTCGATTGTATTGTCCCAAGAATAAACTCAATTTATAATACTGTTGCTCAGCGCAATGTTTCTGAAACTGTTATGCATTCTTACAATATTACCGAGGTAGACCGCATGACAGGGCATTCATCATGTGTATGTACCAAAGAAGTAAAGAAGAGAAAACCAAACTTAAATGCAATGATGCATACAAATTAAACAACAGGGGCTATAAATTGATTATGTATCATACAGTCTTAAACGGTTAACTAGAAATAGCAATTACTCAAATTATCAAGAATGCCAGCCACCTGCATTGATACTCCCAATTAAAAGACAAAGTAAACAAAACAGAGGATCATAGAAAATATTAATGTCAGCTATTTTGAGCAATTCACTGTTAATGCACTGATTTAAAAAAAAAAAATTGAGACCGAATTGGGTGGCTTGTATGAAAAGCATTTACCATATCCATGCATGTATATTGTACTCCATAAATGCAGGTTATTACAGTATGTATGTATATTTGGCACATATGCAGAATCATGCCCACCACATAGAATCAAGTTAATTCAGTAGCAATAATGATTAAGGTACAACTTCCTAATAAGTAAATATCCAAACTTCCACATAAAAGGAAGATATGTAGTCCTATCAGCAAAAGATGAAAAATAAATAACATAATTACCTAATGATTCAGTGAGTCAAATATTATTAATAAATGCTTACTAAATAGCAAAATAATTTAGCTTGTCCAAGCTAAAATAATATTCAATATGTTCTAAATTATGAAATGCAATTTTTCTATGTCTGTCAAGTGTAGTAGACAAGTAGAAAGAAAATTATTTCATCCTCTACTATGTTAACAATAAAAAAATCATCCCTTGGGATAATTGGTGTTTGATAATTGTCAATTCAAATTTTACCATAGGTGTCAATTTCTGGAACAACAGTTGTGAAATTAGAGATTGTATAGTTCAATTGTTTTTTATTTAGAAACAGTGCATTGTGCCTGGAATATTTAGGCCTTCATACTTATTTTTTAATTACCAGAAAGAATGGCCAAAATTATCTTTAGAGTTAGTGAACAGTTGGAATTGGAATACATAAACAACAAATATTGTTATGTATATTTAATCTGCATTGCTTTATGGCTTTTCTCCATGATTATATATTATGTATATCTATTTTATGTGATTGACCTTGGCCAGCAGATGAGTTAAGGGTCTACCTGACAAGTGACACTTAATTTGTAAACAACATAATACATATCTATCTCTGTATAATTATAGATATAGATTAAATATTCAGATAATTATTAATACAGGTGAGCATGTTTACTTGTATCTGAGTATTGGAAAATTAGTTTTTTGCTGGAAATTCATGATCTTGTTGACAACTTAAAATGTTATAGAAAGGAAGTTTACCCTCATCCTGATTCTGTTATCGTGTCCTAGCTTTTCATATTAATGCTGTTTACTTCAAAATGTCAGTCTTATTGTTGTACTCAGTTTTTTAACTTGAGAGGATTTATTTCTTTAAATTATTCACTGAAATTATAAAGTGCTCATTATTTCCAGACTAAATCAATATTTTGAGATTATTGTGAATTCATTCAAGGACATTTTTATTATATCATTGTCATACATCATGATTTTTGGCACATTAGCACATTCAAGGCTATTAGAACATCGGCACATTCAGTATTAGAATTTATTCAGAACGCCATTGGAATTCATTTGGAACTCCATATATTTGAACTTGTGATAGAAATTTTAGGATTATTTGGGATTTAATTCACAATACTGTAAGTTCTTTTTAAATTTTTCACTTTGTATTAAGGGAAATAAATTACTTGCTGAATTTTACTGAACTATGTTGGTTTTTGCTTTTTTTTCTATTACTAAGATTATGACCATTGAGTTGCAACAACATAAACAGCAAATGTAGGAATCCCCACCTGAATTAGATGCTTCCAAGGTGGACTGTTTAAGACAGTGCCTTTGATTTTGTTGTTAAATTCAGGTGAGGATATTCATCTGCCACTTTGTGTTTAATCCTAGTTGAATTTGATATGCATTCAGTTAAGAAAGTGATTCAAGCAAATAAAATTAAAGAAAGCTGTGTGACAGGCCACTAGATTCTAGAGTTCAGATTGCAACAAAACAATCATCCTTTACCACCTTCCATCAACTGAATTGTAACTGATGAAATAAGTCTCTGTTCAGATTTGAGCAAACTCTTGACAGTTCTTCTGAAGGACTGATCTAGCTTAATTTTAAATTTTATGTGAACCAACTCCCCAATAGCTGGAGTTGGGTCATAATGTTCAACCATTATTCAGATATATAGACCAGCTCCAATCATATCTAGAGATTTGAGCATTGTTGGAGGATTTGTGAAATATAAAGACATGCACTTATCCATGTATCCACATGCAGAATCACATAATCTGTATTTTTTTTTCAAAATGCTCAGAAAAACTAGTAGTTTTACTTTGTGGGATTTTAGACATTGTTGGACAGTTGTAAAATTTCAAAGTCTATAGTTAGGGTTTTTCATTAAATCAGAAAATATTCTTGTTGATACTTCATTGAGGAAAATATTAAAATCTCTCTCTCTCTCTCTCTCTCTCTCTCTCTCTCTCATTTATTAAATTTAATTAAGTCGCATTGGATTTTCACATCCTCTTGCTGGGCAGCTAATAACTTGTTATGAACATCAACCAGCCCCCAACTTGCTAGCCAAGTCTGCCTTCCTGTTTATGTTTATCAAATTAACATTGTCCATATCTTGATACACAAACAAACTAATATATTTGCTCCACTGGAATTAATGATCTTAATATTGCCCTTATGCTTTAGGGATAAACTAGAGAGTATTAAAGTCTATTAACTATATAAATGATTTTGTTCTTGTTGATGTTGTTTTGGGGTTTAATGGCATTTCACAGGGCAAATTTGGGTTATTCATGGCAGCCAGTATAACTAGTGGTAGAAGAACATAGGAAAGCCCCGATAAGAACCACCAGCTCACGGGAAACTACTGGTAGTTTTCTCACATACCCACACTGGCCATGCAAAAGAATCCAACCTACATGGACAGAAGTGAGATGGCAGTGAATATATATATATATATATATATATATATATATATATATATATATATATATATATATATATATGAGAGTTTAGTACCATGAAAATTATGTTGATTAAGGGCAATATTAAAAGAAGAAATTTAAAAAAAAAATTTAAGTTCACATTTTTGTTGTAAAAATATTTTATACAAACAGCTTTTGAAAATGATATTTATGTGAGGGCCATAAACAGATAACTGTTTCAGGTTCAGTAAGTGAAAGTATTGAGGAAAAATAAAAATTATTAAATGTTCATATTTACTTCATTTGTACCAAACAAAATCATGCAAGGAAAAAATAAGGTTGCAAACCTGAGACAGATATCTGTTTTGGCCCTTACAATGGCACATATACCAGTGTTACAGAAACAAGATAATCATTGTCATATAATAAGCTGATTTTGCCAAAATCACTGGCTTTCTAGCATAAATATATACATGGTAAAAACATGTTTTAGTGATTAAAGTGGCTTTATGTTTTTTCGATAAATTGGATTTAAGTTCTAAGTCAGTGAATAACATTTCTAAGAATACAGTGTTTTATCCAACTCATGTGCTGCATTAATTTTTGGCATTTTAGCTGAACTACATTTGAGACTTCATTAATATTGCCAAGCTATAAAATAACCATGCATTATTAAAACTCATAAATGTTCCTTTAACCCTCGCAAATAGTATTGCCCAACAGCCTATGAAAATGCACATATTGTAGACAAGAACACAAGGATATGCAGTGAAAAATACACAACTTATAAAATAAACACTAAACATCTTACATGTAGTTTCTATGATAAGCTAACTGACTGCAAAAAAGTTTATAATAATATTATGTACTAGTCATGCAATATTTTTTGCTTGTTTGAGTTTTCCGCTTTTTCCCAAAACATAAATGTATCTCGGGTAATTTGACACTTGGTACATAATCTATACTTTCTTCATTTGTCCTGTTTGGTTTTCTATATACAAAGTGACAGTCATACAGAATTGACGCTTTCAATATCAGATCATTACACTATGTCACATAAGTACACAGTGACTTAAGATTTGACTGGGAAATTTATAAAATCCACAAGTGTTATTAATTGAATCCCTTCAATGTTTACACTCATATATTGCACAATGATTGCGCCCACCTATTTTATTCAACCTGAAAAATATATTATACCATAGTGTGTAGTAAGAGCGACTTGACTGCCCCCACAATTGCTTGTCTCACAAAAGCTGATACAATAAAATAAAACCTCAAGGCATCAATGCATGTGCAAAACAATGTGAAAGGACTCTGTTGTTGTTGAAAAACTTTGTTGCAAACATATAAATGATATAATATGTCTACTACTTAAATTAATACAACTACTGCTAAAAATAATAATAATAATAATAATAATAATAATAATCTCATTTTAATCTTTCTTTGTCAGACAGTTGAAAGCCAGCAAAGCAACAAATTTATTTAAGAATACATTATTTGAAAAGGATTATTTTTTTAATTCTTTTTGACTAACCTTGCTAAAATATTTTCTTCTAAAAAATTTGTGTGTGTGTGTGATATGGATTTTAACGTAGCTTTAACAATTTTTCAGTCAAATCGCTACAATATCTGCAGTATGGCAGTTAATAGTGATGTCTAGCACTGCGGTATCATTCCGCAGACATGTAGCATGATGTGCCACCCAGTCACATTATCCTGACACCAGGCCGACCAGTCCTAACACTAACCTCTCAATGCTGAACGTCAAGCGAGGCAGCTTTTAGTACCATTTTTTATAAGTCTTTGGTATGACTTGACCGGGATTCAAACCCGCAACCTCCTTCATCCGAGGCGGGTGCTCTAACCACTAGGCCACCAGAGCGGTCCTTCTAAAAAGTATTATTTTTGAAGGGGAAACAAATGTGTAAATAGAATAGAACAAAATTCTCTCAAAGGCAATGACACCTTCTATGCTGACAGTTTTGGTCAGGATTTCAAGATGAGATCATTTCTTTATTTTAACTGCTGAATGTCGAAACAATCTCTGATATTCTACAGCAATAACAGGATTTTCAATTTAACTGCTATGTTGGACATATTGGAAAACAGATTGGCATCATTATCATTTAGGACCAACAAGACGTCATGAGAAGTCTTGTGATGGAAATTCCATGTTGATATGACTATTTCCAAGATGGCTGGCATGGTGGCCATACTGGATATCATATTGGCACCATTTCCAGTTTGAACAAACATGAAATCATAAGAAGTCTTGTGGTGAAAATAAATAGAGAAAACATGATTTTCAAGATAGCCATTGTGATGACCATATAGGAAGTCAGATTGGCACCATTCTCATTTTACAACCAACTAGACTTCATAGTCTTTCAGTGAAAACCCTATGCTGATGTGACCATTCATTCAGGAGAAGTGACAGGATTTTCATGATTGCCACTGTAGTCAACTAAAATCAGCTCAACATCATAAGAAGTCTTCTGGTGAAACTCACATGGCAATATGTGTTTCCATTGAAAAGGAGTAGTCATAACCAGATTTGTAAGATACTGCTGTGGCAGCCACATTGGACATCAGATCAGCACCATTTTCTTTAGGACAAACTGGACATCACAAGAACACTTTTTGTGGAAACTTCATGCTGAGAAGTAGCAATAACAAAATTTCAAAAGGCCTTTCTGGATGCCATACTGGATGTCCACCCGGCACCATTATTTTTGGGACCATCTAGACCATGGAGTGATTGTGTGTGTGTAAAATTTCAATGCAGTAGTCTAAGTAGTTGAAGAGAAGTAATTATAACAAGCTGTAGTTAACAGATGGACAGATAATGGTCTCTGTCAAGTAGCGCTAAATTTGATACTATGTCCTAAAATCTCTACTCCCTTGTAACAAACTACTGGAGCTGGACAGGTAGGGAAATTTTGTCAGGTACCCAAGAGGGCCAAGTTTCTTCATTCACATTTTGTTGAGTTTCCCCTATTTTCGTCAATCATAAAATTATTTTCGTTATTTATTTTTTTAAATATTTTATTACTGCAGGCTTGAAGGGATCAACCCAGTAGCATCAAATTTGTATCTTAAAACCCAGCCCAGGCAGGTACTTGTGCATATTGTGAAACCTGGTCAGTACCTGATCGTTTCTATAAATTACCATATAACTGTTCTTTTGTGCTGTACAGTGCTACTACATACAAATAAATTACTTCATTGAAACTGTTTTTAAATAGGTCTGATGTTTAGAATAACAACTCTGTGTACACTTTTTATATTTTATCATTAGATAACTAAAACACTTGCTCCATTCCATGGATTTACATTTCCTAATATAATTCCTATGCTCTAGGAATGAAACATAAATTATGAACTATATAATTGCTTGTACAGTTATTAAAACAAAAGAGTGTAATATGATATCATCAAAACTAAAAGACAAAGAGAGCTTAGAAATGTTTATGAACTTGCTGCTGGAATACTTATTTATTACACATGGATGAAATAATAATAATATGAATATGAATAATAATTGTAACAATAATAATAATAATAATAATAATAATAATAATTTCTATTTTAGCTATTTTTATCATACACATGTAATGCCAACAAGGAGATGATATATTTAAGAATAAGTAACTTATGTGATAATATATAACAATAATCAAGTTCTTTTGCAAATTGTGCTAACAAGGTTTTCATGCAAAGGGTCCCAAGTCAAAAAGGTTAAACTAATATGTCAAAAACATTTTTGAAGAATTTCATAACATTCTAAAAATGTAATCAGTGTAGTTATTTATGGCCATGATAACATGTTATGTCCAAAGTTATATGATTGTAGCTTTTTTAGCTTTTTGCCATTGTGCTAAAATGAATTCAGGATGGACATACAAACACACATAATGACAAAGACACATGCTGATGGACATAAGCAACTGGCCATTTATGCTATTGTATAGAGGGTGAAGCGAATAAAAACAAACATGAAATTGGAATAATCACATAATCCTGTCCCTTTTTTCTAAACGTGGATAACTAGTTAGTTCACTATATGAACTTGTGGAAAGCTGGAACATATTGGTGTCTAATATGTTTGTCTTCAAATCAGGAAACATTACTTTATTCTTCTCTCTCTCTCTCTCTCTCTCTCTCTCTCTCTCTCTCTCTCTCTCTCTTCTGTTTAAATAGATTGATAATATATTGAAGAAATTATAAAGGCCCATTGGTTGCTAAACACCTGCTGTGCACCAGTCATGTACCACCATCACCAACTTACTAAGCAAGTATGGACCATGGGCACCCACAGAATAATTTTTGGATGGGGGCAAACATGTATTGGTCAGCTTTAAGTATTACAGATGGATGCCAAGTCATGTTTAGAGGTGAAATCATTGGTGGGGGGAGTGACACTCCTTGCCCCTATGTGCGGGCGCCCATGGTATGGACTCAAAATTGCCAAATTACTCAGTAGGGACTGTATGAACTGTGGTCGAACAATTTACCTATCGCCACTTGTCAGTCACACTGGATCAGTTAACCAATCAGCGAGCGTGAATTAGACACACCTACAGGCATTGCTTAAGTCCGCCATTTTCCTCCGACAAGCTGCTTGTAGCAATAATGAATTGATTATGATTGGTATTTACAAATTTTGCAATGATTTGTTGATTTCTCAATCGATAACAGTGAAAAGAAGTCTTGTAATTCTGACAGCCAATATCCAGATCGTCTAAATGAATGAATTAGATGTATTCCTTTCCTGAAATATAGGCAAAACTTTGATTGATAACGACTTGTCACATGTATGATCAGCTGAATAAAGACACAACTGATGGCAATTACAACGTGTTTGTTTGCATAAAAGTATGTCCCATTGATAACTTGAAAAGAAAAGAAATTGAAAATGAAAAATATATATGTAAGAATTAACATTCAAGAATATAGGTGGAGAACCCCCTAACTTTCAGGCTTTGATATATATTATTTATTCTTGTATAGGAAGCACTGAACCCAAGGCTGCATTATTTTAAAATTTTAAAATTTACACTTTAATGTTGGCTTGTCCCAAAATTAATGATTTATCGTCTCGATCTTTCAGACACTAGAGTGACAATTTACTTTCTCATTGGGTTGAAGGCGGGATGGGGATACAAAAATGTAATTAGTAATAAAGAAATACAAAGTAAAGGATTCAAATAATTATCTTTCGATATATTAAACATGCATTTACATTGTTTACATCAACAGACATCATTGATCAAAATTCCATCTGACGAACATAGCAGACCTCAAAATTATTATGTACAACAGTATACTTCTAAACAGTAATTATTTACAATTTTATTACTAATTTTTAATTATATGCTTCCAAGGCAGCATAAACATAATTCAGATAAAATTAACAAGGATAAGATTATATGCTAAATACATCAGCATCTTTTGGAGCAAGTTTCCTTTCATATGAATAAGTTCTTAAACAGCTTTACAACTGACCGTTATTATTTACTGAAATAAAACACTTAGGTTATTAATGTACGAACTTGAACTACATATATAAATACTGTCTGCTGCAGTATAATTAATGCAACTTTGTAATTTTATATTTTTAAGAATAATACAAATCACATTAAGTAAACAAATCACTTATACCGAAACATATTTCTTTTCCAAATACTGCATGTTTGTCGGAGGTTAAGTCACGTGATTTGATAGGTGGAGCGTTCTGTCATCTTGCGTAAGGTCAATTACAGTAACAGTGTTTTATGCTCTTCATCTTCTATCTGTGATAAATTAATACATTTGCTCCATCCCACAGATTTAAGTTTTAATTATCTTAATACATTGGAACAGATTATCATTACCTACCGTGATAGCTTAGAATTGTCTATGTTGTTACCAATGGGAAACAATTTGCTCCACATATAATAATAATAATAATAATAATAATAATAATAAACTCTTTTGAGAATTTTTCAGGCAATTTACTGCTAGCCTTTAGTTTAAATTTATTTAAGAATAAGTAGGTAACTTTTGTGAAAATGTTAGGAAATGTCAGGAGGGGTTTGCTAATAGAGATAAGAATTTTTGCAATCAAAAGTTCATCACAGAAAAGGTGTACAAGCAGTTGAAAGAATGATGTAATGTCCAGGCAGTCTAAGAGTTTATTTACTTATAACCTTGATAAAGTGAATATAATTGTATGATTCTTAGTTGAATATTTGTATTGTGCCATAGTGCTAAAATGGATTTGGAATGCTCATACAGATGTACAGACATAAGGATGGAGAAATGTTCTGATGGATATGAGCAAAATAAAATGGCCCTTTCTGCTATCGCAGTGGTGGTATAAAAATTACTGACATGATATAATTTGTATTTTTTCAACATTAATAATATTCCTGTTTTCCCAAATTATCCTGTTTGAATTCTTGGCACATTTGCACAGATCAACTTTCACTGATACACAAAACCATTTGACATTTCCTAATGCAAGGTTTAAGCTTGGATTATACACGTATTGAGATCCCCATCTTATGACAATATATACAATTCCTTTATTATATATGTAATGTGGCACATTTTGAAGACTTATTGAAACTTAAGGTTGAATAAATTGTGCTTTGAAGTTATCATAGTCAAGCCAGAAAGGTCTTGAGAAAGTTCACTGATATTTCACTTATTTCATCTCTGAAACATAAAAGGGTCTACATTTAAGCTTCAGTAGAATTGACCAGGTCATCGTAACGGTATAGTGACACAGAGTACATAGAATTACCAACTGTATCAGTCAGAAGAGCACTTTATGTCAAATAATTGATCTTCAGAGGAAAGCTAATTGCAGCATATTTTAGGCTGGTGAAATCTGATGAAAGACAGGATTATTAGGGGAGAATTTTAGGAACAGTTACTTCCAATTGGTCAGTAAAAATTAAGGTGTACACTTTGGGAGACTTAGAATTTATAGGAGCAACTTTAGACAAATTTCTTTAGTTCGACTCTTGCCTTGTGAGAAGACAAAAGGTCCAACTCCTTGGGAAACTTGAGAATAGTGTTTTCCCTCGTAGAAAGGCCAGATAGCTGTCTTAAAAAGGAAGACAGGCTATAGTGCTAGGACTCACGGTTTGTGTGGAAAGAAACAGAATTAAGGAAACAGTTTATATTCTACCGAGAAAGGAAGGAAGGGAGAAGGGAGGAATAAGAAAGGAAGGAAGAAGGGAAAAAAAAAAGAAAAACCGATGAGTCAGAGGGAAATCCTCATCTAAGAGAGGTCAGAATAATCAGGGGTCAGAAAGGGGACCAAGGTGCACGCATTAGACGTGGGAAACAAGACAAGAGGAGACAGACGTCAGGTGATGCTGTCAAGCTGGAATTGTACTCATTAATTCACCACTCGTAACATGATGTAAATTGAACACTGTGACTAAATTCTATGTAAATCTGTTGGATTGGAAAGTGGAATTTTGGCTATGTATTAATTGATTAAATTTATTTTTATTTATTGGTAAAGGGGGCTCGTAGTTGTTTATTTCTTTCAATAGCCTTGCTCAGCTATCTGTTAACGTTCCATCTATCCGTCCACACTGGACAATAACACCGTGGGAGGTCATTCCCTAGTTAACGATCACCAAATCAATTAAGGAGGCTTTAATGTTTTAAAGCCCCCCGTTACAATATACATACTAATTATTTGATATAATTTAGGAATATATTATGTGATCAGTACAGAGTAATTCCAACTGTCAACTGCCATTATTTGGTTATATGATTTGATGCACATAGTTATTTTTCATGGGCCAGCTATATATTTTTCTTTACTAGCAATGTTTTTTGTTGTCATTTTAATGTATGGTTTATTAGTATCCTACTTTGTAACTATGGATATAACCTAAACCCAGTCAGGAATCATGTTGAAATCATTATCATAGTATGTACTTTAATGTATGGTGTTTATAACGTAAAATTGACTTGATACACTGAGTGAGCTTAGTTGGTAGAGTGTAGGACTCTTAATCCAAGTTTTGTGGGTTTGATACCTGCCTATGCCAGCCTGGTTCATCTGTCTTGGTGTGCTATAGGGAAAAGCACTTAGTTCCAATTTTTTCAGCATGATATAGTCAATAATGTGTTGAAAGTAAAAAAAGTTAATACTGGGAAATGTGAAAAAGTCTGATGTAATGATGTTTCCTGGGACATGGCTTAAGCAGAATATTCAAAAGGATGAAATAGAAGAAGGAATCTTAACTGTTTCATTTTAATAGATTTTAATTGAAAATTTTCTTTTTCCTGTTTAAAAGAAAATAACTGTTTTTAAATTTTAAGCTCAGTTAATTTGTAATGATACAGGAATGGTCCCGGACCTGGCTGGTTACATTTAATTCATCTAAGACTGAATTAATGCTAATATAAAAACGGGCACCCAAACTATCCAGTATGTATTCATAGCTGAAACAAATATACAAGAGGTTACTCATTACAAACATTTGGGTATTATCTTGGCTAGTGATTCCTCATAGTACACACATATTCCATATGTTGTTTTTTTTTCTGATAAAACTTCGGAGGATTTTCAAAAATTTAAAAAGTTTTAACTTAAAACCAGATTGATTGTCTTTAGAAAAATGTACACAGTTGTTAAATTTTATAATTTTTGGCCAAAATACAGCCTCATTTTGTTGAACTATGGACTTATAATGACTTGATGGACAGAAGGATTACTACATTAAGATATAGATGTACAAAGCTGTTTAAAGCATGAAAGAAATATTCTTCCTTAGAAGATATGGAGATTTTAACACCAAGTTATTGGTGTGTGGCAGTGGCACTGATTTTCTTGTTTCATTTTTTTTTTTATTTCCATTCATTACACAGAATGCTTCACTCAGCATACATTCCATGAATTCTGTATTATTCATAAGCAAATGTAAGCTATGTGCACTTTTAATAAAATGTATGGCCACATATGTGTATCCTTTTTGAGATACTGTTCGAGTGACATTTGCATTCATGCATAATACACACTAGGGCTGCATCAGTTATTGAATTCCTTAACTAGTGAACCATAATACATTAACCGAACCTAAATTGTTAGATTAGAAGATTTCTGTTCTAAACTGTATATGCATCACATATGTAAACCACATATTCAAACATATTTATACAGTGGCATCAGATTGAATTTCTTGTTATATAGTTTCATATAATTTTTACACAATAAATACATTTTGATAGAGAGGTGATCATTGATTTCTGTACAGAAGTGATAAGACACTATTCTTAAACCATATTTTTTTCCAGTAGTTTCTGACATCAGCACTATTTGTGGGAAAAGATTTTTGATTTATAAAACCAAACCAATCATAATTACTACATAATATAATCATTTATTAATAAGAAACATTAGTGAGATTGCCGAGAGCAGACTGCAGAAACGGTCATACAGCTAACAAGGCTTTTGAAAAAATAATAGCTACAGCATCATAGCTTTTGAGTACTACTTTTACCAATTTTTTTCATAAGCTGGAGGCTCGGTATATGTCAGTGAGAGAGAGAGGAGTGGGTACACAAATTGTGGGGGCAGAATGTTTGCAGCTTAAAAATACTTCTAATAATCATTTTAGAATAGACACAGTTCTAGATGTACATGGTTACGCTTGATGTACTTGGTTGAAAAAATTCAAGTAATATGGTTTTGAATATTAGGCTTTTTTTCTCGTTTTTTTCTTGAGTGCTTTTACTAAACCGTAGGTTCCATTCTGTTAAGTATTATATTCTTTTCAAGGTGTAGGGGAGCTATTCATGTGAAATTATTGATTATATTTACACCTTTATTTCCATCTTCTCTAAACTATCACCGACTCAGAACTACAAACTCTGATACTTGAAGACCATGTAACTAAGGCAGGTGCTCTGATAATTAACAGAGATTGTTGTATGAACCGACAGCCAGGACCAGCAAATCTGTTCACTGATACAGATAAGAGATAGCACTGATTGACTGTAATTAAGATGGGCTTTAGAACACTTGCACTAAGAGCTGAAGTAAAACAACTGCATATCCTTCTATCTTCACTAATTAATTCCCATGGGTCAGTGTTGAACAGAGTCACTGTTGGAACCTTGCTGCCTGAAAAGTTGACCACTTTCTTTTGAATACAGTATCACTCTGAATGTAGAATGAAGATGGTCAGTTTTCTATGCAGTGTATTCATTATAATGAAATGAAAATAAAAAGTAGTCTGTGCAAGCCATAGTGAACACGAATTATCAGGCAGAAAATAAATTCAAATATAAGTGATTTTGACAGTAAAATGCTGGCCACAGTGATAAGACATGGCATAAAAGAACCTTTTTTTCTAGGATATCAAAGCAGGTATTGTGAGTTGATAAAAACCAGAGGTAAATTTTGCTTTCCTTGTGATTTTAAGTAACTGTTCTTAAAGTCTCCTTCAGTAGCTATTATATTATCAACCCCTAGAAGCCAGATTTTAGTGGATGATTTATTTTCTTGTTTTTGTTGGTTTTGTCAGCACTTTTTAACACCTTATTGGCTATATCATGCCAAGGAAACGTGAGTGAAATAATTTTCCCAAGGACACACCAAAGCAGTTGGCCCAGTTGGGTCACTTACATATAAATACATATACATTTATTTCTAATTTATTTGTCTTCCCCAAATATTTTTGCTTAATTGTGATAAGATTTTTTTTTTCCTAAAAAAAAGTCTGAAGAGTCTACACCTAGGTGTCCTGCAGAGTTACACAGGAACAACTGCAGAATAGACAGCAACACATTTATCTTTCTAGCAATTATAGTCAGTTGGATTCCAGCAAACTGATACTGATAGTGCTGAAGTATGATAGCTTTGATGTCCTAGAGTCCAGTAGTTGGCAAACTGATAACAGTTGTCTGGTCATTTCTGAAACTTCATCCTCAGAGAAGTGAGACTGTAGGGCAAAATGGAGCCCAAACATAAGTGGGAGATAAAAGACAATGTTTTTGTTTCCAAAGGCATCTTTTGTTTTGATGACAGAAAAGAAGACACTACAGACGTCTGCAGTAGCAGTCAGACAACATGTGAAGGAATATTTTCCGTGTTATGATATCTGAATCAATTGATTTCATATTTTCATAGTTTCTTTTAATATGATAACTAGGTTTTCTGTTGCTTTTTTATAACCTTTATATAAAGTAATTCCAAAAATACAGTTGAAATCAAACAGGTTAACATAAATTAGTGAATTACTTTCTTTTAAATGAGAATGAATATTTTATATTAGATTTTCCAAGTCATATTCATTTAGCATTTTTAAACATAATTCTAAACAGTATATTTCATTAGCATTATCAATTATGTATGTAATTTGTATTGACTATAACTGGGCTGCAAATTTTGCTTAAAATCGATAATGCCCCTATAGATAAAAATAAATATGCTTTCATAGCATTTTAAATATGAATTTGCTGTATTGTGACATAGTAGCACAATAAGAGACCAAAGTGGACCTCCTACTACTCATTTGCCTTACTTTAGTCTAAAAATCAAATAATAGCATATTCTGGGTAAAGTGACATGAATGATACTCTCCATTTGATCATTATGACAGCCACACAGTGGCAAGAGTGGTCTTTAGTAGTCCATTCTTGGTAGAACATTCATTGTACATGTAATGTGAAATGCTCCTTCCACATTTTTATTCACATTGGAAGCATTTGAGGAGAATTAAGTAAATAAATATCTCTTACATATGCTATGAATAATGGATATTGGTAGAGAGATTACAATGGCACAACTTTTGTAGAAATTATTCTTAAGTAATTCCTGGAAAACTGGTGGATTAGTGTTAGAAATATCACAATTAAATTTTCCATTAGGTTGCCATATAATGCAGAAACCCATATGTTTCCAACTCCTATAATCCTGTTGATATCCTATTACTCAATCTCGATGAAAAATATTCTGTTAAGAATATGTGTATGTACTATAAATGTGTAAGTTGTTCACTTGGACCTTTTCTATATGACAGAATCCACATATGTATTATTATAATGTGTTTTAAGGGACCATTTATCCTGTCCTATATGCTATAAAGTGTATGTTTCTCAGAAGTCACATACTTGATACTATCTTCACAGTTGGTAAGCAGCTGGTTTTCATAATAGAAACCAATTAATTTTTATTTTCTGTTTCATTGCAGGAAGGAGACAGATCAAGAGAGTTAGCTCTAGTCGAATATAACAACAAACAATTTTATCTGGGCATTTTTTCACAGGAAACCATCTTTACGTTTTGTGAAGCACCAACAGGAAAAGTGCAAAACAATGACTTAATATACAACACCAGCAAAACTTAATACAAATGACAAAATGATATACATGGACATGTTACAATAGGTACAGTTTTTATGAAAAATATTTTAACAAAGAGAAAGTGGAAACTGAAATAAGAAAATATCAAAAATAAGGCTAACAGTCTTGTGACTTGTCCCATAAGTGGTCATTGACATGTGACACAAAACTCGGCAAAATGGCTATAAACCATATGACACAAAGCAAATTAAATTTGTAAGATTTGTGTGATTTACTTTCGTCAGCTTGATTCTTGCAAGACATCACAGTTATGAGCAATATTTAGAAAAACCTTTTCAATCTTTAATGCTAAAATTTAAAAAATCAGGACATAATCTATATAGGAATTTTTTATATTTTTTCAAGACAGTATTTTGACACTTGCTGTAGTTGGGGCTCAATGTGGCTGAGTGGTCTAAAGGACTCACTGTTATGGATCATTGCTATCTCACCTCTGTCTGCGTGGGTTTGAGTCTCGGGTTCGGCCAATGTGGGTATGTGAGAAAGCTTGCCAGTAGCTTCTCGTGGATCGGTGGTTCTTTCTGGAGTTTTCCCAGGTTCTTCCTCCACCACTGATAATGGCTGCCATGTAATGCTTATCTTGTGCTGAAAAATGGCATTAAACCCTACAACAACAACAACAACTTGCTGTGGTTTGCATCTTTACAAACACTGAATCTCACAATGGTAACCATTACTGTCAACAGCAATGTTCATTATTCAGTTTAGAGTGCCACAATGCTTAGGTATCTCTTCGTGCTTTGATCATGCAAAGAAGGCTTATCATGGTCTTGAGTATGACACACTTGATGTACAAATGACATCTTTCTTGTATCCAGATGTGATTTCAAAATAAAGTCAATAACTAATCACATTTAACATGAGTAATTGTTTGTACCAGCAAATATTAAATGCTAGTACATGTATTCAGGAATTATCTTAAATATAATTAAGCATGTGACATGTTTAAAAAGTTCTCATACAAGATACGTGTTTTATTCTATGTATCAAAAATGTACTGATACGATTTTTCATGTTTTATTATTGTGGTAAGAAAGTCAATGGACGACTTATATGGACACATTATAAAGGTAATAGGCAGTAAGGAATTGTTTGCCTGTTGTTCATTTGACATTCATGCATACAGTCATGTAAGTGGATAAAAGGATTTATGGTAATTGACTACAAGTTATAATTGTAGAAGTTTATATTGTTATACATGGTGATAGTAGAGGCTTAAACAGCTGTTTATAAAATTGTAAATTGAAATATCTATACCTCCTATTAAAATATAATATTACTGCAAGGAGTTTTATTTACAGTCTGATATACATATCTAGCCTATGTAGTAATCTTGTTCAGCTGAGTTTGGAGATCTATATTTTAGTAATTAATTGTGAACCAGATAAAGTCTGACAAAGTTGTATCTGCTATGTAGTAACATAGCAACATTACAACTAATTCATTTCATCGGCATTATAAACCTAATTTATTAAAAACAAATATAGACATGTATAAATAAATGTTTCATACATGTCATGTGAGAAAAATAAGACTACATGAGTATACTAATTTATTTCTCAATTCAACTCTATTCACGATAACAAATATCAGATGTACCACCAAGTCACTAAGCACACACTCACAGCATATATATATATATATATATATATATATATATATATATATATATATATATACTCAGTAACTTCACTACTGAAATAAAACTTTGGCTCTCTCTATATAGGGGTTACACATGAGCTAGAATCTGAATGAAACACCATACAGGATTATGATGATTTCCAATCTATGCTAGGCTGATCCCTGCATTAGAGTGTATTCTGGGCTGATCTCAGCTTATCTATGCCAGGCTGATCCCAGCATGAAGAAAGTAATCTGATTTTGAATTACATGCATTCTAATCACCTGAGCTGACCTCAGCTAGGCAATATAGTAATATTCTCACATTCATATGTGTATGGTTGTTTTTTCCACTTTAGAAAACCAGTGCAGGATTGCTTGCTCATGCTTCACATCTGACCTTTTATCATGACTTCTCAATATATTGACAATTTACTATGGGCACAGTAAACACAAAATATCAAACACTTGTTTTGCATTATCATTTGAAATTTTTTTAACACATTAATCAAATTAAACATTATTTGCAACATATTTACATATTAAATTGAGCAGTGGATTAAGTCCCACAAACATGTTTCACACTGATTGACCTAACTACATGAACAGCATCTATAGTCCAATTCTGAGTTCAAAAAGCTGTTGGTGTAATTGGTATTTTGTTTAAGACATGTATCTTCCCAGTATTTTTCTGGAGTTTAAATCAATTCTTGAATTGAAGTTGAATCGAGAACTGTGTTGTTATTAATTGTCTGTCTTGATTAATCTTATCAATAAAAGTGGACTTCATCTTGTGATCTGTTGATATCTGTATAATCGCATAAGCTATATTCAGTACACAATTCAGACACTATGTATTTGCAATTACTATAGGCATTTTAACTACTGGTACTGTTCTTTGAAAGCTGAAATGTTTTTAAAAATCACTGAAAGTTACACCAAATATTTCAGTGTAAATCTAACTTTTTATGCTCTATGTTATGGTAAGGAAATTTTCAGTGGTTGTTTTGCAGCTTGAAACTTACAGCAGTATTCACAGTATGCCTTTTTGACCTGGACTACCCGTTTTAGCACAGAAATTCGAGAAAAAGAATCCATCATTGTGCGTTAGTGTAGGATAGAAAATTCCATCCTTGGGATTACAAATTTGCATTAAACACTCAGCACATCCTTGTGTATGACATTAAATTCTAAGCTTCAAATGGAATTTTCCTATTCTACACAATGCTACATGATGGGTTCAATCATTACTATATTGAGCATGGAGATCAGCAATGTTGACTTGGGAAGGTAGTCACAGTTGATAATCGGTAGAGTAATATTACTATATGTGTGTGATTCAGATTTTTAATGTAGATTTAATAATTTTTCAGTCATATCACTATGATGTCTGTGTGGCAGTTTGTAGTGATGTCTAGCAGTGGGGCATAATGCCACAGACATGTAGCATAATGCCCCACTGAGTCACATTATCCTGACACCATGCCAACCAGTCTTAAGTCTAACCTCTTAATGCTGAGCGCCTAGCAAGGTAGCTGTTAGTACCAGTTTTGTAAATCTCTGGTATGGCTCAGCCAGGATTTGAACCTGTGACCTCCCGCATCTGAGGCGGATCGTCTATTCACTTAGGCCAATGGAATGGTAATACTTCTAAGAAGAATGGATTTGCAATTAGTAATGATATTTAATAATAAATACAAAGGAGATATCCTATAAGAAAGACAGAACTGAATTTGCAGTGTGAGGCATAGTTGTAATAATCTTGCTACATCATATTTTTTAAATGACAAAATGAATGTTAGACTGTTATCATGGTAATAGAGTAATGTTACTACATGGGTTTGGAGGATAGCATTAGAACTATGCAGTATTGTTACTACATCAGTTGTAGTATTGTTACTACATGAGGTTTTGGAGATAACAAAGTCAGTGCCTGGAAATAGGATAATGTTACTACATGTACATGGGTTGGTGGGTTCGTTATGTAGTAATGTTACTACATCACATTATGGAGCTCAAAATATCAGTGCCTGGAAATAGGGTAATATTACCGCATGGTTTTGGGGATAGCTATGTAGTATTGTTGCCACATCAGGTTTTGGAGATCACAGAATCAGTGCTTGGATATAGGGTAATGTTACCACATGGGTTTTGGGGGCTGGCTGTGATGGCTATGCAATATTGTTACTACAAGTTTTGGAGGTCACAAATCAGTGCCTGGACATAGGGTAATGTTACTACATGGGTTTGGAGGATAGCATTAGAGCTATGTAGTATTGTTAATACATCAATTGTAGTATTGTTACTGCATCAGCTTTTGGAGATCACAGAATCAGTGCTGGGAAATAGGGTAATGTTACTACATGGGTTTGGGGGATTGCATTAGAGCTATGAAGTATTGTTACTACATCAGTTGTAGTATTGTTACTGTATCAGCTTTTGGAGATCACAAAATCAGTGCCTGGGCATAGGGCAATGTTACTATATGGGTTTTGGGGGATAGCTATGTAGTATTGTTACTGCATCAATTGTAGTATTGCTACTACATCAGGTTTTGGAGATCACAAAATTAGTTCCTGGACATAGAGTAATGTTACAGCATGGGTTTGGGGGATAGCTTTGTAGTATTGTTACTGCATCATTTGTAGTACTGTTACTACATCAGGTTTTGGAGATCACAAAATCAGTGCCAGGACATAGGGTAATGTTACTATATGGGTTTGGGGGATAGCTTTGTAGTATTGTTACAATATCAGCTGTAGTACTATTACTAAATCAGGTTTTGGAGATCACAAAATCAGTGCCTGGATATAGAGTAATGTTACTACATATGTTTGGGAATTAACCATGTAGTATTGTTACTATAGTCAAATTGCCTTAAAAAGTACAAGCAAGCAATTCCTTTTGTATTCTGACACAAATGTTTTCGCGTACACGTGATGGTTGTTGAAACCAATTGGAACAATCTTGCACATGTTGGACATTTTAAAAATAAGAGTTATTTAAACAGAATAATGAACAACTTCATTAGAAAAGCATGTTATAAAAAATTATTATCAACATGATTGTAAAATAAGGATTCAGTCATTAAACAACCCACTCCCCTAGGTTTCCTGGATGTGTAAGCGAATGTTTTCAATTTTTGGAGGTCCCTCCATAACTCATGGCCTCGCGTATAGTGCGGTCTATGTTTGTGGACCCAGTTGTGCGCGAGTTATTGAGGGAGAGGTGTATACATTTACTGATTAATTTTACAGTTTTTCATATGCCCATCATAAGGCGGTGTAGATCATGCTGTGGCATTTTCCGTTGTTCAGGTTGTAGCATCCACACAATAACAGTTAATTTTATACTTTTATGTGGACTACAGTTTGGCATGGTTTTCAGCTTGAATAAAGAAGAAACCTACAAATGTAGGTCAAGAGGTCAATGTTTGAAGTTTGGGTATGTTAAGAATAACAAAAGGTTTCCACACAGCAGCTTTTATTTTAGTAGAAGTAATACATTATCTGTTATTACTATAACAGTGTTACATTACTTTTCCTGACACTAGTCCCAAGCCCAAGGCAACGTCTCTTTCCTGTTAGTAACTAGAGGTTTCAGAGCAAAAGTACACTGATTCCAGTGAATGCCTTAGTAACTTTCATCATTTGGCATATCATCCTTCTTAATTTTTTTTTGGTCATCATACAGTTATCATATGTCTCTCATCACTCAACAATTTTCTGTATTTAAAGTGTATCTTATCATACATAGTACAAGTTGTATATATTGCTTTGTTACATTTGATATTCAATTTTTACTTTTATGTATGTCCCCTTATCGTTGATATTGAGGGGTTTGTGACTTGCGTTGCTGTGCTTCTTCATATTCTATCTCCTCTTTGGTAACTGGCTCTTTATATTCTCCTAAGGAAGACTCCTCTCCATTTCCAGTGGGTGTCAGTAGCACATCCTGAATGGAAGTCACCAGCACCCTAGGTTCGAATCCTGCCTCTATTACATATAAGGTCAGTGATTTTGTCATGTTTCCTCTCTCTTAAAGATCATGGCCACCAGCATTTAAAAAGCCTTGCTCCCTGTGACACGTGTAGTAGGTGTAACCAATTCATTTGAATTGAAACTGGCCACCACCACTTAGCTAGCTTTGAGGCATCTACTCCAGATTTTTGTGCTGTTTTTCATGGCATGTCTTTCTTGACAGTATTCATCTATATTAGTGCTTTCATCATGCACTGGCTGTTCTGTTCAAATGAGTTTCATTGTTTACTTGTTTTGGAAAATAGAACTATTAGACTTTTTCTCAGTTGTTTTGCCCAACAGCTACAACCACCATTTGTTTGAACATGACATTATCACATTATACTTGCCAGACAACCTATTTATGTTATGATGGACCCTCATTAATTGCATTAAATAATTCCTTGGCACTCCATACTAAATTGTAGACTTAATGACCTGGGATTACATTCATCTGTACTTAAATGTAAATGGCAGCAATAAAGAGAGATTGTTTCAAAGCTGGCCAGTGCAGAACAGGAAGAAAAATTCCAGTTATCTCCCTTTCATCATTTCCTTCACTGCAGTTTGAAAACTCGACCATTAATTTGGAGAACTTAATTCAACTTCCTCTTAAATCATCAACCTTGAAGTCTGAGCAACCACTGCACATTGCATTATTAAACACCCAATCAGTAGGACCACCAGAAAGGTGCACAGAAATAGTTAACTTTGGCAATGGTCAGGATATCAATGTCTTTTTCCTAACAGAAACATGGCCAATAAAAATCAGGGGATGAGCCATAGTTTGTGGATGTAACACCCTCTGGTTACTCCATCAAGTAATTCCCATGTTACCTTCTTGATGGTGGAATTGCTGTCATCACAAAGATCTCCATATTTCACCATTTTAACTACTGGTATGCTACAATTTTAAATTTCGAACATACGTTGTTTGAAATAGTCCAGCCTCACTCACTATGGAACAAAGATCAGGATATTTTGTCTGCATCTACCACCCTTCTCCTAGTTGAAAAAACAAAATGACTGAATCTCACTTTTTGGAGTAGTTTGCTAAGCTCCTGGAATATACAAATTCAATCAGTGGCAACCTCATTTCAACTTTCACTTGACTGTCCTGAAAACCCATACACATCAAAACTCCTAGATTCTATTCACATTTTCAACATTCAGATAGCTGTGCAACCCACACACAAACATGGTCACATGTTAGACTGGATTCTTCATAGGCTTGTTGATAACATTCTACATTCTTTATTGATGTCCAACAAACTAGCATCAAATCACCTCTGCATCATAGTCCCTAATCCTCCATCTCTACCTGCTACTAAGAGAAACCTCATTATGATAAATATGACCCAACCAAAGCATAAGATCCAAGGAAATCTAACAACTTCATTACCTACTACAGCAGTATAACTGGATAAGTGCATGCATTTATTGCTTGACAAACATGCCCCAGCAACCATGTGCAGAGTATCAGTTCTAAAGTGTTTTCCATGCTATAGTAGTGCTAGGGACCAGCTTCATGCTACTAAAGAGAACACCATAAGGCTGAGAGGATTTAGCTTTCCACCAGCCTCACTATTCATAAGCAGATCTATGAAGCTGCTAAGAAAAATGTCGCCAACATAGTTCATGCAGCAAAGTCAGCCTACTACAGTACTAAGATAATGTTCCAGCTGCAAAGAGCTTCTAGAGATTCCAAATAAACTAATGTCAAGGAATAAATGTGCTCCACTTCCAATGACCTTCTTTCCTGTTGACCTTCCATTACTGTTTGTAAATTTTTCTGTGACAAAGTCCATTAGAGATAAGCTTGACAACACAATTTCAGTTTACTCATCGTCACCATATAGTTGTGATACAGAATATAAATTTAACAGTATTTGAACCTGTATCTATGGATTTGGTACATGCAGTTGTGATGAAGAGCTCCACAAAGTAATGTGAACTCGATCCAGTTCCAACATCACTACTGCTTGAGCACTTAGATTCAATAATGCCTTCACTAATCAATGTTATCAATACTTCTTTCTCTTATTTCACTGGCTTCTGCATGTATTTGGTATTCATAATAAAGCCTTACTATGTTTCAGATCCTACTTATTCAACAAAAGAAAAATTGTATCAGTAAATGGAAACATTCCAGTCCAACTGATCTATGTTTTGGTGTTCCACAAGACTCTCTTCTTGGCCCAGTTCTCTTCATTCTTTACACTCAGCCATTCTCAGCTGTCATATATCAACATCCAGTGTCTCAGCAAGTGTATGCTGATGACATGCAAATATTCAAATCTAGCTGATCACTTGAAGCTGAGGTTACCATCTAAAGCAAAGAAAAGTGCATTTCCAATGTGAAATCATGGATGACCTGTAACTAGCTATGGATGAATGATCATAAAACTGAAGCCATCCTGATCACCATGCAAAGACTTTCTCATTCATATCCTTTACCTCAAACATTAAGTGTCAGCAAAATTACCACCATTAAATTCATAGTCAGTATGAAATGAAGGTGTCACTATCAACAGTATTCTCTCATTACACCAACATGTAATGAACACATGTAAGGCTGAGGCGCATCTCTTTCAGTTGATGCCACTAAAACACTTGTGTGTTCCTTAGTACTTACAAGACTGGATTATTGTAATTCACTTATATTGGATTTGTCTCAGTATCTTGTACAGAAACTTTTTAAAAAAGGCACTGCTGCTCCGATCATCCTTGGAGTAGGAAGAACTGAGCACACCTCCCCCCTGGTCAATAACCTTCACTCTCTACCCATTTGGTCCAAAATCAACACAATATCAGTTCACTATGCTATATTTTGTTGACTGGCTCCAGTCCAGTATACTTATCTGACCTCACCCATGTGTACACCCATCTAGAAACTTCTGCTCTTTTCACTTATATTCTTATTGTTTCCACTGTTAAATTGAAGTCATATGGACAGTGTTCTTTGCATACCTGGTCCTTTTTTGTGTTATCTAATATTGGAAAGGGCTTAGAGCTTCAAAAGATGAGGTTCTGTACTAAGTCCACATGTAAAGAACTTAGAGCTTCCAAAGATTAGGCACTGTGCTAAGTCCACATTATTATGATTGTTATTGTTATTATTATTATTATTGTTATTAAATTACCTTAACATGCCTGGGGCTGTCTGTATCAGCCTGAGCACATTGTATTTATCTAGCACGTAACCTAGTACCCACCCTTGACTCAGACATGCCCATCTTTTTAGTAATGAATCTGATAACCATGATGAATGATTTATATCTGCAAGACTCAGATCCATGTGACCTGGAATTATGAAACTTTGTATGAGGATGCATCCTGGTGTCACATTACTTAAAAATAGGTCACTGTGATCATATATCATGTTTTGCTGACTTTGGTTAAGTTTTGTGTTTTCACTGTCCATGCCTGAATCAGTAAAATAGATGAAATTCACTTAGTATGAAACCCACACAAGAAAGGTCATTAGCTACATTTCAAATTTTGCTGGCTCTTAGGTGTTTGCATTTAGCTTTTCTCATGCCCTGCACATACTGTCCAATCCTATCTAGATTCACGAAGAAATGCATCATGATGAGTACTACTACTTCATGGGACATTATGGCCTATATTTTATACTTCACTGACTTGAGTTACATTTTGTTCATATTTGTTCATCTCACAGGCTTGAGATCAATCAAAATAATTATGCATCTTTGTTGCCTCCATACCCTATCAATAAAAGAATCTCATTATGAACTTTGTTTTTCCTTTTATTGGCTTTGGTTAAGTTTTTGCATTTAATACATGAGATTTTGGGATGCTGAACAGTTACTGTACATTTTAGGATCATGAAACTTCGTGATTTGATTCATCTTGACAAGATCTGCGTCCATACTGTAAGACAGTTTCCTGTGATCTAAGTTATACTTAAGAAACTTCGTTGAAATCTGGTGTTTAATTAAATTCATTTTTTAGGATGATGTTCATGTCATTGTTGTGAAATTTGTTAATTAGATCCAACTCTATTATTATCATATGCTCAGTTTTGTTTCTGTTAACTTTACATTGTTAGAATCGTGCAATATTTTATGATATTGCACACCTTCATTTTGCACTCACATGCATGATACATGTGCCCAATAGTGTAGTAGGAACTACTTTTTTTGTAAACAAATCATGTACACTAATGTAGTGGACGCTTTACTGTTTGGTTGATTAAATTTGTTTCTGAATGAACCAAAGCAGATGTTTCATGGTCTGCCACACACAAGCTGCTTTGCAATATTCTGCGTTAACTTTTTTGATACAATGTTTCGGATTTAGGCTAGCAATAGATGCCAGACTGGTCATAAAATTGTTCGGTCCCTACAAATAACATGCAAGTGTCAAGGCACGAACGTGTCTTCTTTAGCTGGTAATAAGAATGGCAAAAAGATACATGTATACTTACAGTTTTACATCCTGAATTTCCCCAAAATGTACTTCCTTAGTTCTCCAAATCCGAATTACATGAGCCATGTCATGGGTTCTAAAGCTTGATTACACATTTCGAAATTGTACTGGAATTTCGACTATATTCTTAGTGCAGTTACATCCTCCTTACTGCACTCAAAATGAAATAAACATTATATTCCATAGTGTCTTTTTGATAATTACAATTGAAAGACTTCATATTTTTCCCACATTATGATTCCAAACATTCAATGACAGAACAGAAACACACTTGCAGATGTCAACACACTGCTCCCTTGCTGCTGAAATTAGATGTACTTCATGTAGAATTGACACAGATAAATCCAGTCATTATCACGAATTTGGAATAATCAACAAAAATACCCAAATCTATTCATTCCAGACTAAATGGAAAAGTTGTTGCAATGCACATTCATTCACAATATGAGTCTAATTTTCACTTTTGAGTAGACCAAAATGGCACTTTCTTTTGAAAGTGATGTCTAGCATGCAACTAAGTTCAAATTTATCTGGGCAGAGTTATGTGCGCATGAATAATGTTGTGTACTGATGAATCTGCGCTTGTGTATTTAGTTTGGAATACAGCATAAATTTAGTTACTTTGTTTCATGTAGTGTATTTTTATTTATATAATTAAGCCTTAGGTAGAATAAGAAAATGAGCATATAATAAAAAAGTTACTGTATTTGTATGGGAAATTATGAACTCGTTTTGTCAGATGGAGATAACTGCACTCCAAATGTTGTGCAGTATCTCCATCCAAAAAACTAGATCATATTTTCCCATACAGATGCAGTAACCTATAAGTACTACATCCTACAACTAAAGAGTGTCGCTGAATCTACACTAACTGTTTATGCTTTACTAACATTAGTTATGTATATGTGTTTACAAACACATTGATTCTTCCATGCAAGTGCATCCATCAACATATGCTAGTTACTGCTCTGGCAGTTGCAGTTTTGATCCAAAATAGAAATGGTGCTAATCTGATGTGTCATATGGCTGATACAATTGCCATCTTGTAAGCTTCTCCTAGATAGTTGATCACATTGACATTGTGCATTTTACCAAAAGACTTTTTCTTATGATATCTTGAAGATCCTAAATGGAAATGGTCCAGATCTGATATCTAATATAAATGGCCACCATGGCAGTCATCTTGAAAATCTTATTATTGCTATTCCTTCTGATAGATGGTTAAAAAAAAGAAACCTCCTCTGGTTCGCTTACAAAAAAAACTTCTTAAAATGTCTGTTTGGTCCTGGATAAAAAGGTATTGATCTGAGGTCCAATATGGCCACCACAGCAGCCATCTTGAAATTCCCTTTATCGCTACTTCTCCTGAACAAAAAGTCATACTGACATGGGGTTTCCACCACAAAACTTCTTATGATGCCTGGTCTAAATGAAAATGGTCCTACTTTATCCAGTATGTCTGCCACAGTGGCCGTGTTCAGAATCTTGTTATAGCTACTCCTACAGAATCCTTGATTATATCAACATGGGGTTTCCCCTAAAATAATTCTTATGATGTCTTGTTGAACCTTAATGAAAATGGTGCTCCTAAGACATGCAGTATGGCCACCACAGTAGCTGTCTTGAAAATCTCATCTGAAAGAATGGTTCTTTGGGGTTTTGGGGTGTTTCACTCTAGGACATTTTATGATGTCTCGTTGGTTATAAATGAAAATGTGGCCAATGTGACATCAGTATCTGCACCAAAATAACCATTGGGATAATCTTGTTACTGTTGCTTCTCCTAGATGGCTAGTCATATTGACAATGTGCTCTCATCTAAAGACTTCTTATGATGTCTGTTTGGTCCAGTATATAAATGGTGAGAATCTGTTTCCAGTATGGCCATAATGCAGCCATCTTGAAACTATTGTTATTGTTACTATTGCAAAAAAGAAAGTTATATTAACAGAGGTTTTTGCCAAAACACTTCTAATGATGTATTGTTGGTCCTAAATGAAAATGGTGGCAGTTTGACTCAGATATGTCAACCACACCAGCTAGTTTGAAATTCTTGTTATCACTGAAGAATATTACTGATGGTTTCAACACTAAGTAATTAAAAGGAAGAAATGACCTTAATTAACTGCAAAATTTAATTCTTTTCACCAGTTAGATGATCAGTACCTTCAAGGAACTCATGGTTTTATTTGTCTATCTGCTCTTCTCTAGCACTTGTTGATTATGTACAGTATTTCACATTTCTGTTTAAAGTTGTAGGTATAGCATTTGGATAAACATGTAATATTTGTAGTACATACTCATTGAGCATGTACATTGTAACGAAATAAACAATTGACTAAAAATAAAATGATTTGATCATCCAAATATGTTTAATTCCAGGTACAGCTCCAGAACCTGAGGGAAGGTAAGTTTACATTTTTAATCATTCCAAAGCATCCCATAATAATAATTAAACAAGATTTAGCAAATGGAAATTGTCAGAGAGGAGTCACAACATAGAGTCACAAGACGACAGATCTGGCAACCAAAATCATCTACATTATTCTGTGTACTGTTCTTGTACCATGGATGACTGTGGACTTTAACAATGGATATTCATGATCTATTCATGATAATGGGACCATTTCGTTGGACTAGTGGTTAGAGCATCTGCCTCAGATGCTGGAGGTCGTGGGTTTGAACCCTGGCCAAGTCATACCAAAGACTTATAAAAATGATGCTAACAGCTGCCACACTAGGCACTCAGCATTAAGAGGTTAGTGTTAGGACAGGTCAGCCTGGTATCAGGATAATGTGACTGGGTGGGACATCATGCTACATGTCTGCGGCATGATGCTCCAGTGCTAGACATCACTATAAACTGCCACACTGCAGACATCATATAGATATGGCTGCAATATTTGTTAAAGCGACATTAAAAATCCAAAATCACACACACATCATAATGGCAGTGCCAATAAGTCTTTGTACCATTGCACCTAAATAATATTAAAGTTTAAGATCTATATTTTACCAGTGCAGACAGCACCAACATTTGAACCTTTGGAAAACTGGATTACCTGTTAATAGTACAAATTATCAAAGCCATTAAACAGTTTAATGGGTTTTTTCATGTGTCCATCCATCTATCCATCCATATTCTTTGGTTTGTTACTAATTTCTTTATAAACTGAATTCCAGCTATACTGATTGATGGAGGATTATTGTATTGTGATATTTTACAATAAGGAATAGATGGCAATGTTCTGGAACCTTGTTGCAGCCCTCAGGGAGGAGGGGGTCAGTACCAAATTTCAGTTTCATTGGTAATATACACTATTCTTGTAACCATAACTAAATGTACACTGATTGAGAAGTGATTTTGTATTTTATTTGGTGTTTGCCTAGAGCAAGTAAATAACAACAAAAGTTTCGTTCCTGGATACAGCTCACATGATGGCAGTTGAAGGGCTTGTCTGTATTTAAAATTTGAACTGCGCTCTCAGTTTATGAAAAGGTAGGTTTTATATTGTCATAAGACTTTAAGAATCCTATTAGATATGTACAGCCCATGTGCTGAAATGTATGCTAGTATGTGTGAAGTAAGATTTGGTTTGCGTTTTTACTTGCTTGTAGCCAGATGGGCCAAGACTAAATCATATCTACTAATTATTTTTGGACACATTGCAGTTATTTTAGTGTCACAAATGGTTTCATAAATTTATTAGAAGACCACAACTGTGTACATTCACCTACTAAAGTTATGTCATGCCCACCTTCAGGAACTAGATTGCCACTTATTTATCATGTGCATATATATTGAATGATGCAAGGTATCAATAATGTAACATCCATACTAAAAACATCAGAACTTCCATTCAAAACTACCTTCTGAACAAGTCAAAAGACAATAATGACTTCTTCTCATGAAAACTCTTCATCATGATTGATGACATTTGACAGAAATCAGTTTTGTAGAGAGGGCATTACAATTATACAAATGGTGTGCATTTGCAAAAAAATATGGCTGTCACTATTAAAACTGGGAAACCTTTAAAGTACTTCTTTGTAAACATCACTGAACAGAATTTGACCAAATTTGACCAAAAAATATTCTGGTATAGAGGGCTTTTAAATTTTTGCAAATGATGCTAATCTGCCATGAAATATAACTGCTGTTACTGGAAATAGTAAAAAAAACAGTCAAAATTCAGGTTAACAGACAGAGATCAGTTTTGACAGAAAGTCATTGCTTGAACATTTTTCAGATTTATAAAAATGTGTTACTGTATGGTTGCTGTTTCTAATGGTAGACAAATATTTACATTATCCAAAACAAAGTTTAAACACAAAAAAAGTTATATGGTTGCCATTATTAAAGCTAGAACATTTTTTTACTACATTTTTTGGTAAGAGCCACTCATTGGGACCGAAAATATTCTGGCACAAGGGGCTTTTAATTTTACACAAATGATGCTAATCTGCCATCAAATATAACTGTTGTTGCTAGAAATAGAAAACAGCTATTGGAAATTCAGCTGCTTAACAGGCTGAGATCAAATTTGACAGACTGACAATGCTCGAATATTTTTTAGATTTATAAAAATGATGTTTTGCCATCAAATGTAGATGCTCTTTCGAAAAGAGAAAATGTTCACATTTCTGTATTGAAAGCAAAGTTTGAACAGACTTTAAACAACTTTGACATGAAGTCTCCAAGCATAGAGGCCTTTTGGTATTGGACAAATGAAGCTGATGCGCCAGCAATTGTGGATGAAAAACTAAAGAAACCTTTGCACAGTTGTTCCATAGCATCATAGCATGTGCAATCAACAGCATTAGAAGAAATTTCAACAGAATACATCCTTCTGACCCAGGTTTCTTTCTGACTGCTCTTGCATTTGGAAAGATATCAGTCAGGAACAATGTGTGAGTGTGTGTGATTTGGATTTTTAATGTAGCTTTAACAATTTTGCATCCATACTGCAGTGTGGCAGATTATAGTGATGTCTAGCACTGAAGTGTCATGCCGCAGTCATGTAGCATGATGTCCCACCCAGTCCCATTATCCTGACACCAGTCCTAACACTAACCTCTTAATGCTGAGTGCCTAGCGAGGCACTGTTAGTACCATTTTTATAAGTCTTTTTGGTATGACTCAGCTGGGGTTTGAACCCACGACCTCCCATATCTGAGGTGGATGCTCAATCCACTAGACACTGAAGAGATCGAGGAACAATCTCGGGCCCACTTGGACAGCTTGTCTTGAGGTCAAGGTCACAGGTCTTGCAGCAGAACTTCGGTTATGAGCTTATGTTTGTCACACTTTTATTTACATAATATTTCCAGAACCTTTGAAATGTCTTCATGAAACCTGGTATGCTCTTGTATCATAGATGTTGTGCCCCTTAAAAACTGTATCAATCTTGAGACAATTTTAATCACAGATTTTGTACATTTGTCACACTTTTTCTGGTCAATGTCTTATGAACTGTTGGAGGTATCAAAATGAAATTGGATTGTGACATTGCTTTTGGAGTGGGGAAGGTTAAGTATTCTGTAAGTAACTGGTTGCTGAAAGATTTTTTCCATCATGATTAAAAGAAATACTACATAAAAAGGCCTAATGAGCATAATTGTTTTTTCCATACTTAAATTCAGAGGAGACAAGCAGCATATTAATAGAAATTTAAAACTATAAATTGGCCTTGGGTCCAAAACTTGAGGATAAAGGAAATATGTTGTGGGAGGTTTTATTGTTTGCATTGTCCTTAATGTCTGTTGGTAAAATTTTGCATGTAGGTCCCAACATCATTGAGGCACAATTACTGCATAGTAAAGAAGTGGAATTGGTGGCAGTGATAAAGAATTGTAGATGTGATTTTTAGTGACAATTTCATAGCATGTCTGGCCTGTGGTACACTTGATATTAAAAGACAGTGTAGAATGTGTGTTAGAATGAGTAAGCAAAAGTTATTTAAAGTAAGTATGTGACATTTAAAATTCATATTGTTGGATATTCACATATGAACTTGTTTCATTGGTACATTTTTGTGCCAGCTTTGCTTTAATTATGTTTATTCCTGTCTTTCAACGATTGATATATAGGTATAGTATATCCCAGAAGAGCCTTAGTGTTATCATTTTATCAAGGAGCAAAAAGTAGTTCTAGATAAGTATTTACTGGAACATATCTTGTAAATTTGTGCTTTATATGAGATTTGTATGTATTTATAATCTATTGTGATTTACCTCGTATCTGAATCATACACTGTATATACTGTTATGGATTAAGTCTTGTAACGCTGTAGTTCTTGATAAAGAAATATGCTTACATTATTAGTAAAACTATCTAATATTTACTTCCAGTTCTAAGGATATGAATGAATGTGAAAGTGGTAAGTGTGTCTTGTCATTCTAGTCAGCTTTTGTGTTAGATACACATTCATGCATCCTTTTAAAAATAAATCCTGGAATAAATTTTTTTTAGTTAGGAAACTACCAGTTTTGACATTTTTTAAACATGAACTGACCTAAAACTGTATACACCAACATCTCATATTCAGATTTAACTGATGATTTTGACAAGATTAAAACAAATATTAAGGATAAAAATGCTGTCCATTTTTGTGTCTTTATCGTCATCGAACTGTAAATAATTCAGCTGGGAATATGTAATTTAAATATTATGGATAAGTAACTTAAAAATACTTTTCTCTAGGAAACAATTCCTGTTTTAAGTATATCCCTTTAAAATTTGAAATTATTCTGAAATTTTCAATTGATATTTGATCATGTGATGTAAGCATACAGTCTGTTTTCTGAATTTCTGATAATATATGTTCTTAATTTCAAAATCAAGCATGGCAGTATTTTTAAGACAGCTGCGCATAAATTCAGTTTCATTACAATATCTATCAATCATATGCACATATATATATATATATATATATATATATATATATATATATATATATATATATATATATATGTCTAAGTAAACCATCTTTTGGCAGACCTGTATGTAAAATACTAGCCAAAATTTTAAAGCTCTCAAAGTGCATTTTCTAAACACTTGTATTTCACCTTTGTTTGCATGTCAAGGAATATGTCTGTGGAAAAGAAATCTGTTTTACTCAAATACTAATATGCTGTCCACAGCTCCATTAAATGTGACAATTTGTTTTTAAGTTAACAAAGGAAATGATGTCTTTAATTACTAGGAAACATTGATTCAATAATTTAACTCCACTTGTATAATTCTTAGTTGCTTGCACTGATCTAAAGGTTCAACTTATACACTGTTTATTCAACCATCATGTGTTAGCACATGATGGGATCTTGATGAGGTTAAAACTGACGCAAAGCAGAAATTATGCTGTCCATTGAGAATGAGTCATCAGAATTTTTATTTGACCAAATAAAATCTTTTAGTATGAGTAAATCTAACTTGAGGCATCTCAAAGTTAAGTTTCCTTGACCTATCCCTAATATTTCTGCTAACCTGACAACTTAATTTTACACGCCATCCCTATATTTGTTTTAATAAAAGCATGTAATGATTTAGAGGTTCAACTCAAATATTGTTTATTTGAACTAATTGTATTAGTGCATGATGAGATCATGGTGAGATTAAAATAGATGCAAAGCAAAATATTTACTTTCCATTGAGTCATCAGAATTTTATTTTTGCCTTTGGTAAATGTGGATCTAACTTGAAGTTAAGTTTCCCTAATACCCTTCCCCCCAATGTTTCTGCTAACTGACCTTATTTTTACATGCTGACCCTATGTTTTTTATTTTAATACAAAAAAATTACAAAAAATTGTAAAGCGTCCTTCAGTTTCACTAATTATTTGATGATTTATTCAATGGATATATGACCAAAGGGGTGGTAGTATGAAAAAAAGTTAAATGTACAAGGTTGAATAGGCAGGAAATAACAGAATACAAGTTATCAGTACCAGTTTTCTATCTAGAAATAAGGGGGAGGGAGAATTTGAAAAACATATGAACATCAGGGACAGTTTGTGGGATTCAGGAAGGCAGTGACAAACCTGGGTAACTGGGTCACACTTTTCTTAATGCTTTTTCAGCACATTTAGCTATGACTGGGTGAATGTCCTTGATTTAGTAATGGTTAGCCAATTTTATTGTGTGTGTAAGGGAAACAGGTGTTGGCATGTGATATATATATATATATATATATATATATATATATATATATATATATATATATATGGATTGAGAGAGAATAGATAGAGATAGGAACATGCAGAGAGATAGTAACTTAATAGAAGAGATGGAAGACATAATACAGATATGTAGTGGAGGGATAGATATATATTATTAGAGTGGACAACCATGTCCTGAAATCATGTTGCTAAACTGTAGTGTAGAACTTGGAGAGGTGGACAGATATATATATATATATATATATATATATATATATATATATATATAAACAATAATTTCAAAACAACTTTGTGTTTTAAATTATACCACTGAGGTCCCCCTTTCCTCAGAGTTACAAGTAGAGACTATATGTAGTCAGACATAGATGAAAATGTATATTATGTGCTGGCATACTTCTTCAATCGGGGGGGGGGGGGGTCCCAAGTGCCCAAATGGTCTAAAGCGCTCTCCGTTACAGATCACTGCCATCTCACCTCTGTCTGCGTGGGTTCGAGTCTAGGATTCGGCGAATGTGGATATGTGAGAAAACTTGCCAGTAGCTTCTCGTGGGTCGGTGGTTCTTTCCGGGGATTTCCTGGTTTCTTCCTCCACCATTAATACTGGCCGCCATGAATAGCCTATCGTGTGCTGAAAAATGGTGTTAAGCCCCACAACAACAACAACAACTTCTTCAATCTGCATGCTTCTAGGAGACTACTAAATGCAGAAGGCACGCTCTGCTTTTTTCAGTAGATGCACCCTTGTTTTCGTCCAAGTGTACTTCTCTTTTCTGAATCCACAATCCTATCTGCTTTAGTATATCTGGTTAATACATCCAGTTTATTTAAAACCCATCATCAAAATTCTCTATAATTATATATGTTCTTTCCATCAAAATTCCACTACATACAAGTGAATATTGCATATGTTAAAGGGGTATTGTCTATTTTATTTTGAGGTCCTTCTGAAAAGTCACCAGCCTTTTTTTTTGGTTTTGATCATATCAAATAAACCATCAATTAAATGTAAAACCAAGCCAAAAGCTTCTAAATACACAGTCTTACTGAATGTATTTTGATTTAGTTCAACTATTACAACAAGAAAGAGATATTATAGGAAACTTTTGTCATAGCATTGTGTAATAAATGTGAACTTCAGCAGTACAAAAATAGTAGTGGAAATTGTGGGCATCTGAAGAAAACTGAGACAAGAGTACTTTAAATTAGATCGTAATAAGCAGCGTCTTACTGTAGATATATGGGGCTCTGTTATACAACAATACATCCCAAACCATATTGCAATACACCAAACCCATAATGCAATACATATTGCAAAACAGTAACACTTAATGAAAACAATAAAGTAATTACTACAACATTTACTACTTGAAAAATACAACATAAGTGATTTTACCATGTAAGAATTCAAATGGTAGTCAAATGAACATATAAAATAAAAACGAAAGAAGTCTACAAAGATGTGAAAGTAATCAAATTATCAGCAAATACAAATCTTATTGCCATCTTCTAGTCTGTCTGTGTTTTAATTAAACTTCATGGAGCATTGTTTTAAAAGTTTCAAGACACTTGAACGATCAGTGGTTTTGGGGGTTTGTTTGTTTTTAGCACTAAATAAGTCACTGTACATGTTCTTGAGGAAAATTAATATTTTGATGTATGAACTCGGTGCAGCCCTAAAGACTCTCTCTGAGGTTAAAGAACTTTGAGTAATGCGTAGTCTTTTCCTGGTTTCTTGGGCAAGGAGTGGAAACTTGCACAGCTAGCTTTGTACCATTTCAAACAATCTTCATGCAGCATTATTAGGGATTCATTCCTGAACAAATCAACCTCAAGCTTCACTCTGTCAAATCTGGATTCGATCGACTTGTCCTTCCAGATTAATATAATGTTGCACAAAATCTACGCAAGTCCAGTCAGAGTAGGGCCTTAACCTATTAGAGAGAGACTGGTTCATTTGATTTATTGATCTGCTGAAAAAATGAGATAAAATGAATTTCAGGAGGCCAATACGTAACATGACTTTTATTCATATTTTCTTACATAAATATAGGATTCTAATAAAAGATTTAATTAATAAAATGTCACATTAAATATGGCTTTATTCGTCATTGAAAAGTTTTACTTGGTGGGGGGGGGAATGCACATGTAATAAATAAAAAATTTTAAAAAGGGAATACTTTCAGAAAATACAGAACACAAGCAAAGAAACAAAGATGGCAAAATCAGTTTTAATAAATATGTTCTGAGAAGGTAATGGAACTTGCAAGGCCTACCATGCCCCTAGCAGTCCCCTAATTGGAACACTATTTTTAGATAAAGTGACTGGACTCAGTAGGGACAGCAAAAATATCAACAACATAACAAAATAACAAAATACAATAATTTATGAATAATGGATCTACAGGAAGCTGTGGCTGAAAAGATGTACCAGGCTCATGTTTGATGCTGACAGTTTGGTTAACTAGAGATTTTTCAAAAGCTAGACAGTTGCATATGTGAAATGTTTCCTGTTCAAGCACATTGACTCAAATCAAGGTTCTAACAGCAATCATTCCTGCTGAAATTCCTGGTTCTTTCTATACCTAACTAATATATCACAATATAAATGCTTAATTCAGTTCATTTCTTGTTGCATTCAATATGACAAATATAAAACATTCTAGTGGCTAATGGCACTGTCAACTTGTTAAGCCATCCATGTTATAATAATCATGGATGTGTAAACTTTAAACAAAAACTTAACATTCTTTGACACACAAATGGTCGAACAAACATCATTGTGGAATTGTGACAGTGTCATGCTATCGCTAAAGTGGCTTGACAAAAGACAGTACAATTAATTTGAATTACTTTATATAGAGTTATATATGTATTACTATTTTTATACATTTATTCCGTTTAGGACTTTAAATTTTTCTGTAATAAAATCTTAGGATTGATTAAAAAGTCAAAGTTATTACAGTTATTTCTAGGATATTTACCTGGTACACAAATCATCAAAAAAGGCCTTTTTCATTTGTCTGACAATATCAGAGTCATTTTTGCTGTGTAGCTAAGGTAACAGACAGGAGCTTTTTCTGGAATGGAACTATGAGTGATTCTGTAAGTATTTTCTCCGAGCTCATAGTTTTTGTAATTTCTTCAAGATGAATCAGGCAGTTCATAACATCCTTGGGAAGAGAAACATCTTCAGACACTGAACTGATGTTGCTGGTATTGCTTCTTAGTAGCTAAAGTAGTATAAACAGCAGGATGCAATTCCAGGAACCTTTCAATCACATCTGCAGTAATGTTCAACACGGTGCACACATCTTGGACCAGTTTTATGTTTTTAAATCATTTAATTTTTAAACAATTTAGTTTTGCCTTTAAGTTCATCAGCACCTGTATTGGTCTTGTGAAAAATAATGCAATCCTTTTATTATACAACCAACAATTCTTGAAATATGGTTGTTGATATATAACACTTTGTGCACTGCTAGGTTTAGAGTGTGAGCATAACAGCCTATATGAGGGTTGCATCCAGACTGCAAAGTAGCCACATCCATATTAGTGACATTTTCCCATCACTAAGGGAGAATGCTTGCAGAAACTCCATTCCTCAATAGCATCCACTAATACTTCAGCAATGTTTAAGCCAGTGTGACTCTGGAAACTACTTGGTCTGCAGCATGAAGACTGCAGCTCCCAGTCCTCATTTAAGATCAAAGCAGTAATAGTCACATAAAATTCAGTGGCTCAAGTGGTCCAGTGCTAAAGGCACATTCAAGAGAATTGTTTTAGTAATGTTTCTGCAAGCTTTATACATGACCACCACCTCCGTTTCAGAGAAGTATGTGCACAATACAAGTCTTATTGAGGATCCAAAACCAAACATCACTGAAAGCTTGCAGATCTTTTGCAGCAATTTGGTGAAAAATAAGTCAATGTTAATAAATATTTGAGATGAGAAAAGGAAGCTAACATGACTTAAGTATTTTGATTGGAAAAACCTTGTATTTCACACGGAAAAGGTCAGATGTGGCCCCAGATGAAGCTTTGCCCAAATAATGGTACAGTGGGACCCCGCTATAGCACGCTCTGTTATACACGAATTCGGATATAACACGGTCGTGGCATGGCTCCCGAAATTTCATTTATCTTAATACCTTGTAAAAACAAAAAAAAAAATTCTTATAAGTACGAAAAATTAAATATGTAAAAAGTTTTATTATCATTTTGGAGAAGAGATTGCATATAAATTCGAATATAAGACGATTGTGGCGTGGTTCCTGAAATATCATATACATGTATTATTCTCGTACACGGAAAACATTTCTTCTTTGGGGAGGTAATCGCGTATGGATTCGAATATAAAACAATCGTGGCGTGGTTCCTAAAAATTTTTAATTAACCAATTTCTTACAGTTTTGTGCCAAAATAAACATCGGAAATACGAGTTTCTGTACCAATGGCTGGGCCTTTTGAGAACTTTGATCTTTGTTTATTGTTGAAAAATGACAGCTCTAAAGTGTTAATCTTATTATTACTGATCCATGAGCAATGAAGCCATCAAGTCTACTTTGTGTTTGTCTTCAATGCATTCCTTATACAGTCGTTGCTCAAACAATATCCAACATATGTTCTCTAAACTGACTACACGACTAAGCAACAAACAATACGGCGATTGATAAAAGATTCTCACCTGAATTTATAGATCAATTAATTTAAGTACATTGCTCATCATCAAAGTCAATTGCCGAGCTAAACTTGTTCAAATTATGGGGCAACGATTTATAAAACATCAAAGAAACGAAAGCCGCCAACATGTGCGCGTGGCTTGGCAGTGTTGTTTTATGCAATCAGTTGACCAGTGAATAATGTTGTCCACTTCCTACAAATACACCCCCATTGTTGACTGACAATTATTCTTGCTGTAGTCTTATAAACTAATAGGTGTAAAAGTGTTAGTTAGTGGACATTTTGAATGGAAAACGGGAAACGGAAAAGTAAAGCTTTTACTCTTAAAGAAAAGATGCAGTCACGTGACCGTGTTAATGAATGGCTCAATTTTGATAATGACTGCCCAGTTGCAGATCACGTTTCGGATGCAGAAATTGTTCAAAATATTATGTTCAATAACACCAATGGTGATGATGACAATGGTGATGCTTCTGATGACACTGAGGACACCACACCTGAGGATAATCCACTGTCAGCAACAGAAGCAGTCAAAAATTTAGAGTGTGCTTTGAGATGGATGGAGACGCAAGATATTGACTATGTTCGAATTCTTCAGTTAAGAAATATGATTGACTTTGAAAAGAGCAAACATGACAGTAGCTGAAAGCAGCTGAAAATCACTGAGTTTTTCAAACAATAATAAAGAATTACAATTCACGGATGAGAAAATTTAGCAGTATGAAATTTATACAGACACCGTTTTTTAACCTTCGGACGTACAGTTCCATGATTCGGTTCGTAATATTTCCTATTTATTTTTCCACTGAATTCAGTCACATAATGATCAGTGACAAAATTATTGAATATTTTAAATCTGTGTGCGGATATTTTCGATGGAAATGCTTGTATTGTGGATTCAATGTATGTGATTCGATTTACGGGTAAGTACACGGTGTTGATACTCTATTCATGCTATAGATTAGATATGTATATATAAACTATACACGTGTATGTACCAATGTGTGGTTCTCTGAATAAAGAAATATATATGCAATCTCTGTTATCACTGCAGGTGTTTTCTCATTTAATATACATTGATTTAAAATGGTAAGTATGCCAACGAAGCACACGTTTCTGCACCCGTTTTCATTACCACCCCCACCCACCCTGCTAACCCTGCAAATTTGTTGGTACTTTACATGGTTGCTTATAACACGGTTCGGTTCATAACACGGTCAGGTTCTATGGCTCCCAACTACCGTGTTATAGCGGGGTCCCACTGTACTGTGCATCATGTTTTACATTCTCTTGCATCTAGGAGAAAAAAAAAATATGGTCAATGAATTAAATTGGAAAAATTGTGAGGAATACCACAGATTTATAGGATGAAAGCAAGACCATGAACAAAATCATGGTACACAAATTCGTGTTGCTGTATGTATTACCAAAAACAGCAAATTGTAATATACTGGTATACTGGTATATTGTTGCACCACTAGTGCACAAGCAAAAATATCTATGAAATATGTATTTACTGGGTGAAATCAAATTTATGCCCTTTTAATTTTCCTGTCATTTGAGATGAAAATATAAGTTAACTATATACAAGTGCATTGAATGTTTCTCTTTTAGACATATAAAAATGTTCTAAAGTTGTTTTTTGTAACGTTCCCTCTCTTGGTAAAGAGGGATGGTTAATAGATTTGGCGATCGTTATCTAGAGGATGACCTCCCTCGATGTTATTGCTTGTTGTGTGTAATGTATCAAATTTTGAATGAGTATTGAACCTTAAAGTTGAATAAATTGTGCATTAAAATTTTATCATAGTCGGCCAGGAAAGTCTTTGTGAAAGGTCACTTCGACATTTTTCTCTATCTCAGCTGTTAAACTTGAAAGGCCAGCATCATCAGTTCAGTAGAATTGACCCTGGAATCATAACACTATCCTGGGGAAAGTACAGTAGAGTTACCAACCATAACCGCATGAAAGAGACCTCATGTCAAATAATCATTTTTCAGAGGGAAGTTGATATGCATTATAATTCTCAGATTCTATGCTGTCAAATGTGACAAAAGAAATAATTATCTTGGGGGAAATTTAGGAACCACTGCTTACGATTGGTCAGTTAAATTAAGACATACACCTTGGAAGTAATGTGAATTTAAAAGTAACGACCTTGGTCAAAATTCTTTAGTCCGATTTTTCTTGCGAGAAGACAAAGATTGACTCCAAGGGAACCTAAAGAATAGTGCTTTCCTCATTAAAAAGGTAAAGGGACCAGGTGGCTGCCTTATAAGGAAAGACAGGCTATAGTCCTGGGAAGCACGATTTGTGAAAAGAAAACAGCATTAAGGAAACAGCTCTCCCAGGAACTGACAGGGACAGACCAGAAGACAAAAGTCCAGAAAGAAATGAAGAGTTCAGAGTAGAAAGATCAGAGAAAGAAAAAAGCATACACGTGGAGGTGGGAAGACATTGGGTACACAGAAACTAGACAAGAAGCGACACTAGGTGATGCAAATCAGGCGTGGACATTGTGCTCTTTTCACCACTCGTTACCATGATGAACGAATCCATAATTGAACACTGCTATTAAATTCCATTAATGTAAATCTGTTGAATTGAAGCTGCCAATTTTTAGTTTATGTATTAATTAATTAAAATTAATTTTTATATTTCTTGTTTAAGGGGGCTCGTATTGTATTTTTTCTTCTCAATAGTCTTGCTTGGTTCTCTTTTGATGTTCTATCTATCCACTCACACCAGGCAATAACATCAAGGGAGGTCATCCTCTAGATAACAATCGCCAAATTTATTAGCCATCCCTCTTTACCAAAGAGGGAACGTTATATAAAAATGTTCTAAAGTTGTTTTTTGTAATGTTCCCTATCTTAAGCATTACAAAATCATATATAAATATGCAATTATCATTAACTTAAGATAATCAGTATCATCCTAACAGACAAAGGAAATTAATTCATATAACCCTATGCAATCCTACACATCTGAAAATTTGGATCGCATGCAATCCATAAATTCTATCAATGAACTAGTAACTATAAAATTAAAGAAATAAATTGCATAACAACTCTAGCATATCAACAGATTTCCATGAACTTGAATAAATGATATATAGTATGGATCATAGTAATATCAAACACATTTGCATAAAAATTACATGAAAATTAAAATTGCGTACCTTAATGCTGTTTTTCACAAATCATGCATCATAGCACTATAGCCAGTCTTACCTTTCAAGACAGCCACCTGGTCCCTTTACTTTTTTAATGAGGAAAGCACTATTCTTTAGGTTTCCCGGAGCCAATCTTCCTTACGCAGGAGATGTTCTGACTAAAGAATTTGACCAAGGTCGTTACTTTTAAATTCACATTACTTCCAAAGTGTATGCCTTAATCTAACTTACAATCATAAGCAGCGGTTCCTAAATTTCCCCCAAGATAATTATTTCATTCATCAGATTTTCACAGCCTAGAATCTGAGAATTACAATGCATACCAACTTCCCTTTGAAAATGATTATTTGACATGAGGTCTCCTTCATGCGGTTATGGTCGGTAACCCTACTCTACTTTACCCCGGATAGCATTACGATTCCAGGGTCAATTCTACTGAACTGATGATGCTATCCTTTCAAGTTTAACAGCTGAGATAGAGAAAAATGTTGAAGTGACCTTTCACAAAGACTTTCCTGGCCGACTATGATAAAATTTTAATGCACAATTTATTCAACTTTAAGGTTCAATACTCATTCAAAATTTTACGCATTACATTTTTGTTCATGGTTTTAATGACTTTCAGGATGATGAAAAACTAAAACATATTTTGTTTTTGCTAGACATAATTTTGTCAAAAAAATTTACTTCAGAACTTTTCTTATCATTATATGACCAAAATAGATACAGATCAGGTCATGTGATTTTTCATTTCTCCATGCATTTTGCTGAGGGAGTTTATCCCTTCAATGCTCCTTTGATAACAAAATAATTTTTGTTTCAAGTGGAATGAAGTATAGAGGAAGGTCCATTTTTGCCACAAATTAGAGCAATACAATTGCTTTTAAGCTTTTCAAACAGTCTCAATTCCACCCCACCCCCCACCCACCTCATTAGAAAATCAAATGATCTCTCCTCAAGACTGAAGAAGATGTTCTACATAAATAAAAGCAGTAGCCATTGTCAGCTTGATTATAAAGTATTGACAAGTATTAGCATTTGATAAATATGCATGGGAAGGTGTTATTTTATTTTATTTATAGTAAAGATGTGTAGCTATACAAGTTACTGTACAGTGAGTCATTGTTGATACTAAAATTTGAATTTGCCTATGTTATACAAGGGCACACCATAGTAGGTGGACCATCCCTAATTGCCTTGGCACCTGAAAAGAATTGTCAGGTGATTTTGAGGGTTGGGGGTTGGTGTGTGGGTGGTTAAACTGCCAGTCTGACCCAGCCTTGGCCTTATTTGTTGCTGTACTATACAATCCAGAACAAAATTCCATTCCAATTTCCTAAATTGTTTCATGTGCCTTTAATCTATTTTTTGTGAAAATAAGCACAGTCATGTAGTTGTCTGTCTTTTGAAGAGTCTGCATTTAGATCTTGATCGATCTCTCTCTCACACAAAAATTTGAGGACTTGTTAAATGGTATTTTCAGTTGACTTTTAGCTGATAATAAATCAAGTTTTTTTTATATTCTATTTTCATGATGTTGATACAATATTCACCCAGTCTTTTTGCCCCCAACGTTATCCTTCCAGTTGCAGTTTGGTCTCTCCTTCTGTTACTCTCATAGTTAAATGTTTTCCAATCATGGTACATTTAAAAGGATATGATATTCAGTTTTGGATGTAAATGGGTGTTGAGCACAATTTTAAGCAAAGACTCCTGAACATGTTATGAATTGAGCCTCCACTTTATTTTGTTTAACAGAAAAGATACATGTTACAGTTGGGTTCAAAGGACACAGAAACATCAACTTAATGTAAAATAAAGCTAAAATCTTCACAAAACCCAAAACCAGTGGTGCATACAGTACTGTAGTATAAGCCTTAATCTAATTAGCTTTGAAATATCACTTGACACTAAAAGTAATCAGATATTCCACACTGAATTAGAACTGATATACACCAACAGCTGGTTTATGTTACACTTTCACTATTTGTTTATGTTCCATGGGAAAAATACTTGCAGGGCAGTCTTTACTCCCCTTCCTAACTGTACTGATATCTTGTATTTAATAAATAGTATAGAAGGCCTTCTGCAGTTATTCATCAATAACAAATAACATTACATGGTGGCAGCAGTAAAAACACAGGATTAAAATTATCAGAGTTGAAAATGGCTTCATTTCAGTTTACAAATCTGGACAAATTTGACTTTTCAAGCGTCTGGACTTAGTGAAAAAGAGAAAGAAATTCAAGTAAATACCTTGATTTATTCCATGGGAAGTGAGGCTGATGAAATTTTGTTTTTGTTGAACCAGACAGAGGAAGATCAAAAGAAGTGGAAGCCCATGACAGATAGATTTGTGCGATATTTCATTCCAAAGAGGAAAGGGCAAAATTTAATCAAAGAGGGAGAAACAGTGGACAGTTTTGTTACAGCTATCTATGTGTTAGCAGATAATTGTAATTTCGGGGCACTACATGATGAAAATGATCAGAGATTGACTTGTAGTTGGACTACAAGATTCAAAACTGTCGGAAAAATTACACTTAGATGCAAAACTCTAGTGTCTGCCGTTAGCCAAGCTCGACAAAATGAGGTATGAAAAAGCAACAATCAGCTATATGAGCAAATGGAGAACGAATGACTGAAATGGATGCACTAAAATTGTCTTCACTGAAATATGGGAAGCAGAAAAATAAAATCCCAAAAGTTCAACAGAATAATGTCAGCAGAAAAGGACGCATAAGATGTGGAAACAAAGTTAATCATTCTCGGGACCGATGTCCAGCAAAAGAAGCGGGATGCCAAGAAGGGTCAGCCGTGGATATAAGATTGAACAATGCTTCACTTTTATTCAAGATTTATACTGGAGCTGATGTGACTGTAATTCATGAGAGAGATTTATGAAAAATCAGAGACCTAAAACTATCCAAGTCTGATCTAAAACTGTATGGACCTGGAAACTCTGAACTTAAAGTGCTGGGAAAATTTACATATGGACTGGAATCAAACAATGTATTCAGTGTACAAGACATATCTGTTGTAAAGGGGCTGAATCAGGCACTCTTGGGCAGGCCCGCAATTCAGGCTCTCAAGATTATTGAACAGGTAAATATATCCTCAGTAAATGTCTCAGATCAAAACTCACAAAATGCAAGCAAAATTCACGATAAATCTATAAATTTAGATAGGGATTATCGCGAGAAATTCCCAATTTTGTTTAAAGGTCTAGGGAAAACAAAATGGTTCTATAACATAACTCTGAACAAAAATGCCAAACCTTATGCCTTATCTACCTCAAGGTTCCTATTCCTTTATTGAATAAAGTTCAAGAGGAGTTGGATAGAATGGAATAATGGGTGTTATTTCAAAAGTAAATGAGCCCACTGAGTGGTGCGTGGCAATGGTTGTCGTTCCAAACCAAACGGTACAGTAAGAATTTGCATGGATCTAACTAAGCTGAATGAATCAGTTAAAAAAGAGAACCACCCACTACCATCAGTTGAAGAATCCCTTGCAAAACTAGCAGGTGCAAAGCTTTTGACCAATCTTGATCCAAACTCAGGCTTTTGGCAGATAAACCTTTCAAAAGATTCACGCTTCCTTACAACTTGCATTACTCTTTTTGGTAGGTTTTATTTTAATCACCTTCCATTCAGAATCAGTTCTGTGGCTGAATTTTTTCAGAAAAGGATGTCAGAAACTCTGGAACAACATGGCAGAACACTGTCACATGGACAATATTCTTGTTTTTGGGGAAACGCAGAAACAGCATGACAAAAGACTAAAAATGGTCATGAAATCAATTCAAAAGACTGGCATCACTTTGAATACTGAAAAGTGTGAAATTTTGAGACTATCCATTAGGCTTCTTGGGCATGTTGTTGACGAAAATGGTTGCCGACGTGATCTGGAAAAAGTCTAAGCTATAACTGAAATGGAAACACCAAAATGCATAACAGAGATACAAAGATTTCTCAGTATGGCAAATCAGCTTGGCATATTTAGTCCAAATTTGGCAGAAAAATCAAAACCATTACGTGAGCTTTTGAAAGCTAAAAACTCGTGGACTTGGGGTCCAGATCAAGAACAAGCTTATAGAGATATCAAGCAAGAAATGATATCTTCACCAACTTTAGCACATTATGATCCAAATAGAGAAATATTTGTATCTGCAGATGCATCTTCATTTGGACTAGGTGCTGTGCTACGGCACAAGCACGGTAGCACTCTGAGACCGGTGGCATTTACATCACAAGGTATGTCAGAAACTGAGCAATGCTATGCTCAAATAGAAAAAGAGACCCTTGCAATCACTTGGGCATGTGAACGCTTCAGTAGCTATTTAATTGGGTCACAATTCAAACTTGAAACTGACCATAAGCCATTAGTACCATTAATGAGCACAAAAATCTTGGGAAATTTACCCCCTAGAATTCAACACTTTAGAATGCGTTTGATGAGATTCAACTTTTGTATAGTTCATGTTGCTGACAAAAATCTATTAACTGCTGATGCTCTATCCAGAACACCTTAAAGTTATCACTCTGAGAGTGACAGAGAACTTCAGGCTGAAACTAATGCCTATGTTGATTTCGAAGTTAGTAATTAACCCACATCAAATACTTAACTTGAACAAATAAAGTCTGAATATTGAAATGATTCGATTTGCAAACAACTTGTTCAATTCTGTGAAAAGGGGTGGCCAGAGAAATCCACTATTAACGGTTAAATTCAATTGTACTGGGCAGATAGACGTGAATTTACATTTCAGAATGGTCTTTTAATGAAAGGTACATGCAGACGTGAATTTACATTTCAGAATGGTCTTTTAATGAAAGGTACATGCCTGGTTGTACCAGAATCACTTCAAAAAGAAATCCTAGAGAGAATTCACAATGGTCACCAAGGCATAGTTAAATGCCGAGAACGCGCCAAAATGTCAGTTTGGTGGAAAGGACTAATTACTTCACTAGAACACCTGGTAAAGTCTTGCGAAAATTGCATCGAAAACTCAAGAGATCAAGCTGAACCAATGATACCAAATGAATTTCCAAGTCGACTTTGGCAAAGAGTTGCTTCAGACTTGTTTGAACTGAATGGTCAAACATCTGTCTTGGTGATTGATTATTTTTCACGATACATTGAAATAGCAAAATTGCAAGGCACAGGATCTAAAGCAATTGTCAGTCATCTCAAATGAATCTTTGCGTGACACAGTATACCAGAAGTATTAGTTTCAGATAATGGACCGCATTACAAATCTGCAATACTCAAAGAATTTGCAACAGATTATGGATTCAGGCATATTACAAGTAGTCCAAAATATCCACAGAGCAATGGTCTTGCTGAAAGAGCTGATCAAACAATTAAAAGAATGCTTTAAAAAGCAAACAATCCTTACATAGCTCTTTTGACATATTGCACAACACCATTACCAAATGGATACAGCCCTGCTGAATTATTGATGGGAAGAAAATTACAAACTACTTTTCCAATGGCACCAAAAAAACTTACAACCAACGGCCAGATTTAGTGAAACTGAAGAAATTGGAAAGCTATCAAAAGCAAACTCAAAAGAGAAATTATGATCATTGACATTGCACCTGAAATATGAAAAAACTTCAGGTAGGGAATAAAGTATGGATTAAAGATCATTTTTCTTCAGGCATTGTTAAATCTGAGGCATCTACACCTTGTTCATACATGGTAGTAACTGACGAGGGAGAGATACAGTGTAATAGGAGAAATTTAATTCCCATGCCTACCACACTATCGGAGCCTCTCAGAGTGACTATTTCAAACCCTGATACTTTGTCTGATTCAGATGAAAGCAGAGCAGTGCCATCCAGTCAAAACAGATATTTCACACATTTGGGAAGATTGTCAAAACCACCTGAGAGACTGAGCTTGTAAAAATGAAGCTTAGGTAGCTTGTTTAGAAATGCCGTCATCAGATCATGTTTCATTGTGATGTTAACTTTCTCAGGAGGGGAGATGTAGTGTAAGCCTTAATCTAATTAGCTTTGCAATATCACTTGACAGTAAAAGTAATCAGATATTCCACACTGGATTATAACTGATATACAACAACAGCTGGTTTATGTTATACATTCACTAGGGTTTACCTTCCATGGGAAAAATACTTGCAGGGCAGTCTTTACTCCCCTTTCTAACTGTACTGATCTCTTGTATTTAATAAATAGTATAGAAGGCCTTCTGCAGTTATTCATCAATAACAAATAACATTACAAGTACCAAACCCAGCTACATAAGTGCCTGCGCTCCCACTCTGCTCTTGTTTTATTTGGGTTTGGAATTTATTTACTTTTTTATCGTAGCTTTAACAATTTGTTCAGTAATATCGCTACGATGTCTGCAGTGTGGCAGTTCATAGTGATGTCTAGCACTGGGGCATCATGCCGCAGACATGCAGCATGATGTCCCACCCAGTCACATTATCCAGACACCAGGCCGACCAGTCCTAACACTAACCTCCTAATGCTGAGTGCCAAGCGAGGCAGCTGTTAGTACCATTTTTGTAAGTCTTTGGCATGACTCGGCCGGGGATCGAACCCATGACCTCCCGCATCCGAGACGGACGCTGGAACCACTAGGCCACCGGAGCGGTTCTCTTGTTTTATTAAGGGTCAGAGATAAGGGATCTTAATTTAACATTTGTGCCTTATAGAAGGGCATGAACTGGTCCAGGCTCATTTGGTTATAGGAAGATAAACAACAGAACCGAACCTGTTGACAGTCTCTGGTATCAAATATCCAGAATGTTGGGATTAATGTTCTGGCCAACTGTCACTATTAACAGCTAGAATCTGATACAGGCACTGAAAGTGAAATCATACTGATAACAAAATGTAAATATTAATATACATGTAGCTAAGAACAGCCTCATGAACAATAGGATCATGATATATATATATATATATATATATATATATATATATATATATATATACTTCAGACAGACATTGTTATTTAAATAGCAGCTACAATTGAAACTTCATCATGAAATATATGGCATTGTTTATATAGAGTTTTTGGAGAAAAAAAAACTGCATGCGTCAATGTATTTTCATTTGGCATTTATCAGATAATGTCGATATTCTATTTAATTTGACTTGGAAAAAAATTGTGTTCGTTAATTACATGTAACTTAGTGCCCCACCATGCTCTCTCTCTCTCTCTCTCTCTCTCTGAAACTCTTCAGCACATGTTTATTGGAGTCATAAACAATAAATAATGCCCACTTTATTGGCTCCACATTCACTCTACAGTGGTGGTCAGTTGCAAGTACACAAGAAAGCATGGTGTGCAGAGCTATTCTTAAAAAACCAAGGCAACTCTATCAGGACACATGTGGAAGTTGTGGAGGGGCTTCTTAATCCTGTCAGTGGTCTCTCCACCCACACCATGTTGTGTGGAGAAACAAGAAATTATGTGAGCTGTAATATATTGACAGTAATGGATCAATTATGACCCAATACAGTTTTATGACAACTTTTCTTACAATTCATGCCTGCCACATTCTCTCAGTAATATAACAAGCAGAAATTAAATATATGCATAAATTATATATATATATATATATATATATATATATATATATATATATATATATATCAAGCATAATTTAGCAGAAAATTATTACTGATGTCACATATTAAGTTAATCCATACATTTTTGCTGCTCATTGAATCTATATTATGCTTCCCTTATTTGATTATTTTTCATGAAAATGTTGAAACATTAATATGTTCAACGACTGATCAAGATGGTGTAGGCTACAATAAAGAGAACTGCAATTAGTTTTTCTTTAATTCAGTCATGTTTTGCTCTAAAATGCCCTTTCGTGGTGGAGAGACATCAACTCTAACTTAAGGGATTTTCCGCACATGCTGGCTAGTGTCACAAATACACAGGCTTTATAAGGTCCAGATCTGTAATGAAACTTCATTGGTTCGGTCCTGAATTGGTTCATTCCATTGACAAACACACTGGCTGAATTTCAAATCTGTGCCAGCCGATCATCGGCATAATCAATTAAAAATGAAAGTATCATTACTGTTATTTAAACAGACTAAAACCAACACTAATGCCAGTAAAGAGCCTTTCAATGATTTCATTGCATTGACTCACTAGGTTGAAATCAAAAGGTGATCAGCTTGTATTTTGGTTGAATAAACGTGATACACTGTATAACAAAACCATTTATAGTTAATTAATCATAGTGGACTTCTTTGGTTCTAAGTGTTTAGATTGGCTGATAATTTGGTCATATAGTCCAGTATGTATTCTAGCTACAATGTAATTTGCACACATCATTTATTAGTGTCCACTTACTGTAGTATCACAAGAAATGAAAGAATAAATGGAGAGAGGCAGATTCAGGCATTCACTGTGCCCAGGGATTGTGGGAGCAGTAATGGCCAGATAAAGGCAGATAAAATGATTAAAGATTGAAAAATTGTGCTTGTCTAGCTTGTTTTAAAATAGGAAATAAACACATCCCAGGCTAGCATATTGCAAAACTTTATTTGACTAACCTCGAAAATGAATTGTCCAGGACATTGGGCTATGGGATTTAATCAGTTCAGGTTTAGCTTGCACAAACAGGTATACTATTAATCCTTTTACTCCTTATCTTGAGACCGCTTCAGTGGCCTAGTGGTTAGAGCATCCGCCTCGGATGCGGGAGGTCGCAGGTTGGAAACCTGGCCGAGTCATACCAAAGACTTAAAAATGGTACTAACAGCTGCCGCGTTTGGCGCTCAGCATTAAGAGGTTAGTGTTAGGACTGGTCGGCCTGGGTGGGACATCATGCCACATGCCTGCAGCATGATGCCCCAGTGCTAGACATCACTATAAACTGCCACACTGCAGACATCGTAGCAATATGACTGAAAAATTGTTAAAGCTATGTTAACAATCTAAATCACACACACACACACTCCTTATCTTGACTTGCAAGATAAAGCTATCATTCAAATTTTGTTAGATGTCCTTTGATGCATAACCTACCAGTTTGTTCCTAGGTTTCCAGCATTCATAACCTAAGGTAATTTGGAATAAGAAATATTCTTTGTCTTTTTGCTGCCAGTGGATGACAATTCATGAACTTGGTGATGGTAATGTTATAGACTAAAAGTACTTAACTCTGATGAGAATTCATCTTCCCATTCTGTGAAAGAGAATGCCCCAGGTTTACCACATAGTTACCTTGCCCAGGCACACCTATCCTTTTTTTTTTTTTGGTCACTGACATTAAAGGTCGAATAGTGCACTCACACGACTTTTGTTTATGTTATAAATTTAACCTTCACGAAGCGATTTGTATAGGTATTATGTCATATACCTCATCATTAATGAAAATAATGACTACAGAACATCGATTTTTTATCGTTGGAGGCAAAACGCTCCTAGCTGATTTCATGTTCGGTAATTTCCGTAAGGCAAAGCAGAAGTGACACAGTGTAGGGAACACAGCTTTCCCATTTTCATTGTAGTTACATTCAACAAGTGGAGCCATGTGTTAAACAAAATGGTAAAAAGGTGTATTGTTGGAGGTTGTAGCAATACAACACGAGGTGTGAGTTGGCATTCATTTCCTACTAATCCTGTTTCAAGGAAACAATGAATTAAGCAGATATGAATGACAGGAAAAGACTGGACTGAGCCGACTAGTGACAGGCGATATAGTCAAGTTGTCTGTAGTGACCACTTCAGAGAAGACGATTCTGATCACGCCTATAAAATGAAAGAGTCATTTGGGATTAAGACCATTAGATGACTCCTACCAAATGCAGCTCCAAGTGTGTTTTCTCACCAGATAACCCAGAGTACGTGCACACCAGATCAACAAAAATCAAGGGTTATGGCAGGCCTAACAACATGTAGCCTGAGAGGAGCTTATCAAAAGCGAGAGCAAGCATGGGTAAAAAGTTTATTGATTTTAGCATGCTATAGTATTTGTTGTCAACCCTACACACTTGCTACAAATATACCTAGCTTATGAGCAATTAATGGGAGAGGGTGGTTTTAGTGGGAGGGTGTTTGCAAAAAATATGAAACCTGTTTTATCATGATCTGTGTGTGTGTGTGTGTGTGTGTGTGTGTGTGTGTGTGCAGTGATGCAAAGCCTAAATCAAAGGGATATATATATATATATAGCCACACACCCACCTCTGCATTGTTTGGACCTCACCCTAGAAAGATTCTTGTGGATGCCATAGTTTGTTTCCTGTCTGTTGCTGTTTTCAACAATAATAATAATGATATATCACAAGTTTTCTTCTCATGCTTAAATGGTGTGAATAGTTGGTGTATTGATTGTGTTTAATTGTAAAGACTAATTAGTTCTGCCGCTCTGGGAGTAAATTACCTTCCTTGCTTAGATATACACTATTGTGTCAGTGGATCCTGATCTAGGTTGGATTCACACCCACAACCCATTGATTGCAAATGTGAATAGTAATGTTTGTTCGATGTGGAAAGTATATTATTATTATTATTATTCACTTTGTGTACAGAGTCGTAGAAGGTAATATAAAAAGAATTTAGCCTTTAATATTATTTATGATGTAAACTTATAATGCTGCTCGATTTATTTATATCTTTTTGCGGAGTCGTCACTCTCAGCTATTATCATCACATATGCTGAACTTGAGAAACTTCCCAACAGTGCGTCACTTCCAGAAATCCAGTTTTTCACTGGGAGTGTATAAATATTTCCAGAGCGTATTCCATAAAACATCGTGTATGCTCAAATAATCTTAATTTTCTCCTCTGTGAGTTAAAACCTACATCTAAAATGCACATTTCAGAGTTATTTAGCGAAAAATGAACATTATGATATATAATGTGTATTAGACACTAGTAGATTTTTAACAGCTGCCTTAATTCATGTTGAAGGGAAATTTGCTTTGTATGTTAATATAGCAATTTGGAATTTTTCCTAACTGTGCATAGTTTTCAATGTATAGAAATTACTCTTAATCAAGAATTTTTGATGTTACAATTTTAGCTTGCTAGTTATTGCAGTTTTTGGTTACATCCCTTATAACCTTTAAGAAACTTGTATTAAGGTACTTACCCCCTCCCAGGGGTAATAATGTAACTATTATGGTTCCAGAATTACCATTCAAAAATTATATTCTAGCTTTGGTAGGTATTTGTAGCATACATTTGTCAGAAAAGATAGGTCAACTTGGAAAAGATGATTCAGTAGATTTGCAGATTTGGTATAGAGTAAAGAGGGAGGATTTTCAGTGACCCTGTTTTTAGCACGCATATGGACAAAATTACAACTATTGAACACATTGACATTTTGTCCTTTCACAGTAACTTGTTGCCATTCATGCTCATGTTCTATGTACCTTAAGCATTTTTAGCATTTCTTAGGAGATCATTGCCTGGATTATATTGATGGCAGTCCTCGTTGTTGTTGATCTTAACACTTAGGAGATGATGTACTATTACTGGATCCAGATTTTTTCTAGAGTCATCCTGAATTTTCCTTTGAATGAGACATGAACCTCTCAGACAGCTTCACCACTGCAATACAGAATACAGAACACTGTAACTTAGAAAAGTACTTGCCATAGATACACAAAATGTAAATTAAAATATTACAGTAAGTCAACTCTGTTTCCAATGAACCTTTTTATGCTACAGTTAATATATCAAGGAAGATTTGTCCACGCATTCTTATTGTTAGTACACATTTATTTCACACTTTCACAAAAATGAAATGGTCATTTAACTCAACTTCTGGCGCTGATGCAATTAACCCAAGGAAAATTTCTGTCTCTGAAATATTATAGAATACATCGATGTGGTTTCATAAGGTTTACAACCATAAATTATTTTTCTATCAATATAATTCTTTTGGAATTTTATCTAAACATTCATTTAAAAAAACTGGAGCAAAATTTTTCCTTTAAATGTACCCATCACTGCTTTTAATTTCCAATCAGCAGTGCAGACTTTTAGAAATGTATTATTTCAGTGTTCATCCACCAGTAGCTGATAATCCTCAATGATATCTGACAACTTACGCGTCAGATTTAGTGAGTAGTTATTGCTCTCCCAAGCATCTAATATCAAGGAGATTGTCCACATGAAGCACTGATGCATACATTATACCATCACACCCTTGTGACTTTGCAGAAGGCTTTGTTGTCATCATTATCATCACTGTCACATTCCTTTAACAATAATAATCAAATCCTTAAAATAATTGTCATGTTCTAGTATTATAGATGACAATAAAGACCTCTTGCATTCCAAGCATTATCAATTGAGTCCTGTAATGCTGCTGTTGTTGTTTTGGGTTTAATGCCTTTCGTCAATGTAAGATAGGCTATACATGGCAGCCAATATAACTGGTGGAGGAAGAAAATGCTGGTGAGAACCACAGACTCATAGGAAGCTACTGGCTGAGCCTGAGACTCGATCCACATGGACATAGGTAAGATGGCAGTGATCTGTAATGATATCTAAGTGTATCTGATTTGACTTGCCTGACGGGTCATTGACCAGTCACTGGTCAGAAGCCCTTTTGGGATGGGATAGGATTTAGGTTGACTCCTATCCAAACTGCCATTTCATTGAGAATCATCATTCAGATGTCAGACTAAGGAAGGGGATTAGACCAGCCTGCACCTCTTTCCTATAATGTTATTAAATTCCAATGCTATGACTGGGCTTTAACCATTTGGTTAAAAGGATGATGTTGCAGGCCATGGACCTACATCTTTATGAAGTCATGTCAAAAAGGATTGGAGTGGGACATTTATGCAATGGTGTGAATGGGCAAGGTATCTAAGGGATGAACTAGGGATGTCCTAAGTATTAGAATGTTCTTTTTGCTCAATGGGAGGATCAGTTCTCATCATACTCTCAGGTATTTTCCATCCAGAAAAGAATCATTTGCACCATAATTACAAAATAGCAACAGGTAAGTATTACATCATTAAAATTCACTTTAATCCCTCAACCAAAAGGAAAAATATACTTGCTCTTCAAATACCTTGCAGCACAATGAAAGCCTTTTGCAGAATGCTTAGGGTAATCTAGTCAAACAAGTTTAAATTTGCAAAATGTTGATATAGATATTTTGAGGATGCCATATTGAGCAAAGGAGATGATTATACTGACTGTTTCAGTGAGATGCACAAAGTTGTATCAGCTTGATAGTCAGATGAAATTACATCACATTAAAGAGAAACTATGACCTTTAGACTTGTTACTGCTATATTAATTCTTATTAATTTCTAAGATATGGTACAGTCTTCAGAGAATGGCTAATTATATACTGGAGCTGCAGGGTTTATAGAAAATGTATATGTCAAGATTGAATTAACATAGTGCTGTATCGTGTTAAGTCTATCCAGTTACTCAGTGACAAACTGACTTTACTCCTTGTCTCTTCCAGTGGTGTCACAACATCGGAGATCTCCAGTGACAATGGTTGAAATATACGTTTTTATTTGAGTGTACATTCCTCTGTGCGCTTCTGTATTTTTATTTTCCATTATAATTTTGCAGATTTTGTTTATGAAAATGGATATTGATTGAAACAGATATGTATACTTATGACTAATATATTTTTGAGTGGTAAATTAATTATGCACCAAGCAAATAATTTATACAAAATTCATACCACATCCACTTTTCTCAATTAAAATCTTTTCAATGTACACAACTGAGTACAGAAAAAAGAAATCTTGAAATAAATAAGCTTATATTTCACACACCCACTCAGTAGACTGATAAGAAACAGAACATGTTAATTGCCACAGTGAACTTGCCTTGTCATTCATCATTCACAATAGGTGACAGACCTTATGTTTTGAATGATCATAGGTATCATACACTGGATAAAATGGTTCTTCATTATAAGTCACGTTTATCTTGTTTTAAAATTTGTGAGTGAAAATGCATTAATCTCACTCATCCTACAATAGTAGCATACACACATTTTTCCTTTGTCTCTTTTCTCTCTCTCTACTTTATATTTCTTGAACAAACACAGACAAGAATCATGTCAGATTCTGCTTTTCATTAGGCCTGATATCAATAACATGGCAGTAAAATCACAGATGCAGTGTCCTGTATGAGAAAGAGGCAAACCTTGTGTGTATGAAAAGTTGGAAATTAAACATTTTAGGACAGTCCTACTGAAATATTGGTTGGTAACAAGATGTCACCAAACTTGCTATCTCCATTTGAGAATCACAGGACTGGTACCAGTTTTTGTCCATATTTCAGAACTCATAGTTTAGATTCAAATAATTCTACTTAGTTTTCAAAACTTCTTGACAGAATAACAAACTTTGTTGTCCTGATTTATGTGGTTTATATTAGGATCATTGTCATCAGTAAAATGTTTCAGTATTTTGCTCACCTATGCACTGTATTCAGTGACATGCTCCAAGCAGCCTCAGACAACAATTGCCTCCTTCTTATTTATGTGTAACTATTTATTTTTGTAGATTTGTTACTATAACCAGTAGATCTTTTGAAGTTGTAATTTGTAGCACACGCCATCTTGCAATGATGCATAAAATCCAGAAGTTTCATACGAGGGTGTGCAAAGAGCATGTGAATGGCGTGCAATTTGTTGACATTTTTATCAAGAGCATGATTAGTATGTCTTGAAATGACTTAATATGCCTTAAGTAGGGTTTGCTTTGTTCCCTTGTGCCTTTGTTACATATTTCTTGAATGTAAAGGTTCCAATAAGATTGTTAGTAATTTTGATGACGGAACATTTTACTTTGCTGACATTTCCTAAAGAACTTTCTTCCTTGTATAAGTCCTTGCACTTCTTATGACCAAGATAAACTATTGGAAGCTAAATCAGTCACATATTATTTGGATATCCACAATTACTTTTCATTTGAGGCAAGCATTTCTGGTAATTGAAGTAATACAAAATTTATCCTGTTTTCTCTGATGGAGAGAGCAGATGGAAAGCATGTGCAACCATGGCCATGTTTTTACATTATCAGATTAAAGTAAAACACTAATAAAGATTAATGTTTATGTATCCTAAAAGTTATAAATTAATATGTGAGTCGAAAGGTCAGCAGAATATAATTAAGATCAACAAAATATAGCCTCCTATCAGTGTCAAAAGGTCAGCAGATTATAAATTAAGATTAATAGAATAACCCTCATATCAGTGTCCAGCAGGTCTCTGGTACGTTGAAGATCTCAGTTTAGATCAGATTGTATCTCCCGTATCTATCATAAAGAAAAGAAAAATAAAACTTTCTCATGTTACTATCAGCTTAATCTGCTGCTCAAACATCCAGCATGGCCACCATGCCATCTATCTTGAAAATTTCTAATTGATTCTAAACAAAACTAGTACCGATCAGTATCCAGTAAAGCTGCCACTGCAGTCTAATTAAAACCAGATCCCCAGTGTCCTTTGTGAAGATCTGACTGCAGCTGCTTAGGGTCATGTTCTGGTGACCTTTAAGTTAGCCAATGGAAATGCAGCTTTCAGAAATTTAAATGTGAACACACATTGAAGCGCTTCACCCATGCTACTCAGTCTCTTTAACATGAAAGTTTAAGACTTCATCTGATTGGCTGATAAAATTAGCAACTATGGTAATGACATTGGTCACCAGAATTTGACTTTTAAGTAGTCGCTGTGGACATAGGACAGTGGAGATCTGATTTTAATCAGATTGGCTGACATGGTAGCTATTTTGAAATATGAAAATATTGTTATTCAAGCAGGGGTCAAGCTAGACTTAAATTTTAGGGAGAAGTGACTTCTCCTTTTGGTCAGAACAAGGAGAAGTGGGAGCTAAACAGGGAGAAGTGGAAGCTAAACGAGGAGAAGTGAGACCAAAGCAAGAAACACAATATATATATATATATATATATATATATATATATATATATACACACACACAGCTGCATTATCTTATTTTAATTATGTGCTCTATTTCTCAGTATGCTTTTAACAGTTTTAAGCAATGCCTTATTTTGAAGTTGAAAAATATGTGTAATATGTTTATCATCAACACATTTTGTATGTGTATAAAAATTATCATATTCATACCCATTCTATTCATACTTGTGGTATATGTGTGTTTGGATTGAGGTAAATGCAGTGTGCTTTGGTCATATGACTTAAAAAGCACATCAGAAGCTATACACTGTAATTAATTTTAACTGATAGCAGTAACAAGATTAGAGTCTTTTAATTGCAAGTTCGTAAAAATGCTTAATAAACTACAACTTAATTATTTTATTTTCTACAAGTTTTGTGTAAAATTGCAGTCAAAAAGATTTCTAGCATTCTTTGAAACAACCCCTAATACATGTACATAGGAATAAATGCACAAGTGACTTCAAACCAGTCTTCGTCCTGATTTCCTTGTTCCCGATAAAACATAACTATTCATAGACAACACAATGAAGCACTGCAGTCGATATATAACTAAACTGGAACTTTTTTTCGCCAACCGAAACATCCAAGAACACGTATTGCACATTGAGTGCATCTATTTTTAGAAAGAGGGCTTTTCTTAATATAACTATACACTTTCTTGCTTCGTTACAAAAATTCATTAATAGGACTGCTTATTTATGGTTGCATTATTTGTCTACCTACTGGAAATAACGATATGCATTGGTTAAATAGTATTTGCTTCATTACTATATATATATTTTTCGTATTTTTACGAAAATTAATTACGGTATGTCAGAAAACAACATTGACCTTGCAGCATTGTTTCGAATTCCACAACAGAGATTGTCAAGTGTTTCTGACCTACATTATTAAATATTTAGGCCAAATCTCCTATCACATAATATTTAAACTTTGTTTTCATTATATTATATATTTTTCTGAATCTATTTGCGCAATTATTTACGAATACAGACAGTTTAATGAAGTGGTATATCATATACGTAGCGATGTCCGCCATTACAAGTTCATTCACACTTTCAAACTGATTTTATACAGAAAATACGCAGATACGGCTGTTAAAATCTCCATTTATAAAAAAAGAAGATATAAATTAGAAAACACTCTTCACCGATCATATTTTTAAAAGCAAATTACTATTTGCATATTGATGTTTAAATTTCGAAACAGAATTTGGTATATTTTCATCATAGCACAGCATACCCAACTTCATGATATCAAGCATTGATATCTTGCTCCGGAAAAGGTTAGCTATTAAAACTTGCATGTGAATGTGCAAGAATGTCTTTGTCGCCGTAAGCTGATTGGTATAAACACCACGTAATTACATTTTGCCTTGGGTTACAACAGTGCCAGAACTTACTGGCTACAGAGAGGGGGCATCTCAAAAGTCATAATCTACAGCCATTTTACCTCTGAAAAATCTGAGGGCGAAGTCGTTTTCGCTTTTCTAACAGAAGAAGGCGAAGTTTACATTTCTCAGGCGACTTTTTCGCCCACTTCGCCTGGTAGCGTGACCCCTGTTCAAGTGATTCTTGTTATTGTAATTGTTATTATTCTTTTTATTATTATATAGTCTTCTTGAAAGACTAACTTTGAAGAAACTCTAAATCTCTATCTCCTTTGCAGAATTGATAACTCTCCTATCAGTTCCATATTTAGTTAGACTACACAAGAATATTTTTGTGTATTTCAATAGGGTTGGTAGACAATCTTGTGTATGAACCCTCAGACCAAAGATTTGTTCCATCAGCCAGTAATGGCACCGCAGTTGCTGAGTATGCTGCAGTTGTCAAGCCCACAAAAAAGGCAGCCTTAATGAAAGAACCCAATAAATTGTATGCTCAGGTGGACAAGACAAATAAAAATGGGAACAAAGGTAAGTGGCCACCTCTTGGAAGCAGAAAGTTTTCTCAAATGGGACCAAAATGGTAGGGACAATTTCTTCTTGTCATCAATAAAAATTCCTATCCATACCATGTAGGGAACTTGTAGCAATCTTTAGAACTGAGTAACCTGAATGAAATCAATCACAAATATCCGAATTTTATTCTTTAGCATCCACACATTCCATCCCTACCAGAGACTACATTGAAGATTTGAATCCTTTGTTGCCATTTACTCATCATACTGAATCATCATATCCTATATGAACAACATACCTCAGTTGGTATATATGGATTTAGGATGCAAGAAACAGTCAGTCTTACTGTACCTTTGTCAATGTGATTTTTGTCCCAATCCACACCACCCCTCTCCTTCCTTGGATGTGCTTCTGGAACTTTAGTTATTATCAACCTAGAGAATCATACCGTATATGATCACTCTCCTCAAATCAGCTCAGATGAAGTTATTAGGATAACTAGTGAGAGATAAAAGGACGAAAAAGATTGGTGGATACCTATGATAGTAGATCCACAAAAGTTAAGATACGTTTCATTTAAAATCCTATATGTTTTGAGTTAGAAAAAGTTTGACACCACACTCTAGAGTTTCTATGAGTTTTTGTTCAAACTTTACCCTATACATACATGAGAGATTTTTTTTAAATTTCTTCTCCAGAATGACTGACACTGTTTTGATCAAATTTTTGGTAGGAATGTTTGTTACAACATGCTGTGTCAAAATTCTTTTGAGGGAGGCACTGGTAGCAGCGTTGTTCCTATCTTTATAACGGTACATAAAACTGATATTGAACTATGTCTCCATGAATGATGAGACAGTTTGATCCTTGGCAAACAAGAAGGTATCCCAGATAGAGTCACATGATCATTTCCTAGCTGACATGTTCATGCTTGAAAATTCATTTGCATTGGCTTAAAGAGAAAAGTGTGAATTTGCACTAAATGTTTGTGTTTTTGTACAAATAAGTTTATATGTGGATTGGGAAATGAATCTTTAGTTTAAGTTTTACAAATATTCTGATGCCTACTAGAAGCTGTTGTTTATGGCATCTACAATACATATAAATTAGTATTCAATGCAAATAAACTGGTATTCACTTTAAGATTGTTTTTCATTATGGAGACATTGAAAGGTTTTATACAGTAGTTATGAGTATGAAACTACTCCTTAAATCTTTGACAAAGTTTTTGAGGATTACTAATTCAATTCAGAATATCTTTCATTTGATATTCCATTAATTTATCTCCTAATATGGGATTTAGTCATGCCAATATATCTGCACATTCAAGTACAAATTACCTTTGCAGCCATTGCTTATTGAACATAACTGTGTTGAGACTATGCTGATTTGCCAGCAAGCAGAATAGAAATGGTGCTTAATCTTGTTTTACTTCTTAGTTATGTGTTTCGGTGCTTATATTTGCTTTCTAATCCAACTTACTTTTTATGCTTCTTTTTACAAGAGTGCAAGTCATTGCAGTTACTTACACCATAGGTAGTCAGAATCTTTAAAATTAAAAGATTTAATGCTTCAAGATTGCCCTAAATGTAATGGATCTGAAGAATCATATTCTGTTTCTTTGTTTTGTGTGGAAAATATGGGGCTTAGACATGCACTTAAATGCGTAAAATAAAAACTTATTTTTTTGTCACATAGGACTAGTTGGTTCTAAACTAATTTATTAATACTTATTTTAAAAAATTCAAAAATGGTTTATAAACTAAATAATTACAACTTTATTGATTTTCATTGATAATTAATTTCCTGCTTATTTATACTACAGCAGCAAAACAAAACATCATTTGTAAATAGTCATTACTATATTTGTATTTCACTAATGAAAAATGACTCAGAAAAATAGCAAGTAATTAAGAACCAGCCATTTCTATACTGATGTGATGGCATTATTAAATTAATTAGCTATATATTAATGCATCCATACACCTATTCTGGATTTTGAAAAACACAAAGTTACAGTCTTGTCTAATAACAAACTCGTACCCTTACATATTACTAACAGCATACTTGTGGAATGTCAGGAAGTAATCCAGAAAATATTAAAAAGTCTTTAGTAATTTATGACAAACTAACAGAAACTGTCAAGTTGAAAAAGTCGTTAAATGTTAATCTGTATTGTGGACCAAATTTAACATCCAAGATCCTGTTGAGGAACAAACCAGTACTGTATTATATGATGAATGTCTTAATCTTCATTTCCGAAGTATTTAAATTACATACATTACTCTTACTGCACAGCAAGTATATAAAAAAATAAAGTGCAAACTGAACAGCTTGCACAAAGCAGTATTTATCTCCAACAAAAAATTGGATACAATTTCATTTGTTTTCTCACCAGAAAAAAAAAAGGCAGAGAACTCACACATTTAAAGATGCTAGGCTTAATATAGAAACTTGTCAAAAGTATTATGATACTTTTATAGAAATATTTGCTCAATTTCAGTAATAAAAGAAAGTATTTTCATACTGAGAAAGAGATCTTGCATATATATATATATATATATATATATATATATATATATACAGAGACTGAGACAGAGAGAGAAATAGATAGATAGGGTCTAGGAAAGATGATGCACCACTTCCTCGATAACTTGCACACTGATAACTCGTAAACCCGCTTATAACGCGGGGTCAGGCATGGATCCAATTTTTTAAACCAGAAAATACCAAAGAATTGATCCCTATTTGTTGAACTTGAAGAAAATTGCGATCGAAATTGGTAACAGAAACTTTTGATATATCGCTCATTTTATCATTGAAAACAGTAGATAGGACCTGGAAATTTCAATCAACATTATGAAATATAGACTTTTAATAAAAGTTATAGAATTTGTTACATTTTCTTTTCAAACAACATTCTTAGTAAACTGCAATTAACAATATTCAAGGACATTTCGATCAATGAAAATGTCACTTACACCAAGTGGAGGCAGTACTTAAATAAATAAATACCAAGTAAATAATTTTTTAACCAATTGAAATTTGTGTTCTAGTTCTTTCTATCTTTTAGTTCCTTTTAAGTGTAATCATCATAAATGCAATGTGTCCCCTTGTAATTAAACATAAAATGTGTCGATCTACTGTAACAGCTATGTCCACGAGCGTTTCGCCGAGAACCTAATTATGTGCCCACTGTGTTGTTTTGATATTGGACTAGTGGAAGCATTTGTTGTTGCACTAAATAAAAAGCGGCTCTCCATTTCTATTATCACAGTAATTACGTCTTTTGAATCAAATAAAGCAGGTGGAATTAAAAAAAGTCAAAAGGCACACAAATCCTACATGCTTAAGAACCAGCGGCACCAGTCGTATGTCGGGTAACTCATTTTAGTTGATTAATCCAAAGCTGGGATACATTGTATTGTGTACATATCTATTTAAACTACCTTAAATTAACCTACTCAATCATAAATGTGATTAAAGATAACAAGGCAACCAAGCAAAATGAGTACTTCATAAAATAAAGAGCTTTATTTCACAGATATGGACCATTCTTGAAAAAACGAGTTTCAGAGAATTCCCGAATTTACACATAGAGATATCCTCAAGGATGATAAGAAGTTTCACTATTACTTTTGCAATGAAATCACAGCATAAATTTTTTGCTACTTTAAAAATACAAAAATTGAGTTTCAACGTGTACGACTGTCTCACGAAATAAATGTTGCATCTTTTTGATAAAAAGGAATCTTGTTTGGTAGTGTATCAACAGTTAGTCTGGTTCTCTGCCACAAAGACTTCTAGTTTTGTAAAACAGTTAAATTAAACATCACTCCGGCAACCAGTCTAATCAACAAAACAAAAAGCCATGACGTAATACACAAATGTTTTCGCTTGTATCGTGTTTGGTTGTTGAAACCAGTTTCAGTCACGTTATGGATCTTTCAGATGTTGGACATTTTGAAAATAAATGTGATATATAGATAATAATGAACAACTTCATCAGGAAAACTGCTTTATTGACAATTTTTCTCGATTATAAAACAAGGAATCAGCCATTAAACAGCCCAGTTCCCCCACCCCACCCTGCAGTTTTCTGGATGTCTAGCGGGATTTTTGGTGGTCCCTTGGTAACTCGCACCCTCGCTTATAGTGCGGTCTATGTTTTTGGACCCCGACGTGCGTGAGTTATCGAGGGGGAGGCGCAAGTATATAAATGATACCAATAATAAGCAGCAATATACTGCAAGCTTTTCTTTGCCCTCAATAGTTTGATTACATGTAAGAATTTATGTTTGGTATCTGAACTGTTAATTAAATCAAGGATTTTAGAATTTCGACTAAATTTGATCTTCAGCTTGACTTAGATAAAGCCTGAAATTGAATAGTTTGATTTGTATCATTCATTTACAGAAGTTATGGCCCTAGGTTGCCCAGCCTTCTCACAGTTTTATCGGATTTCAACCAAATTTAAGATGTAGTTTTATAATGATAGGATATTAAATAATTTCTAATTGCAGTATTGTGCAACATAATTTACCACATTTTTTTCCATGCTTGTGATCCTAAATTTGTTTTCTGCAGCTTTGATTTCACTAAGGAATGTTGGTATTGATTCAGATTTATTTTGCACTTTTGTATTGGAGACCTTCAATGAGATGGATTTCTATAATTTCACATAATCATTTAGGGCAGAGGAGTTATGGCCCTTGAATTGATTTTCTTGATGTAAATTTACCAGCACAAATTCCTCTATTCAGAACCCAGTCAAGTAAATTGTAGAAGTAGTGCCCTTTTTGAATTATCCATCAATAATAGCACTGGTTGTTCAGAATATTACATTACTCTATTTATTTTTAATGGGCAGCAAACTTTGGTTTTGAACTTAAAATACTGATAGTGTTATATCAGTCATAATAAAACCAGACATCTTTTAAAAATAGACCTAAAATTGGATTCGATTTTTTATATTTTAATACTAACGAATATTGCAGGAGCAGCAAAAGGAACACATGGGAAAACTTTGAAAGGTTGGTACATTTTTTTTTCTCACTATATTTTGAAGACTTTGATATCAACTATATGTCTCTTAGATTGACAAATTGTTCTTGTTCTCATTCATAATGATCAAAATGTGATTAATTGTTTATTTAAATATCTAGGAGGATGACAGAATTATGCTAATGAATTTTTTAGACTTTTTGTGTCTATTTTATATGTACATAATGATGATTGAGATTGTTGCATCAACAGTACAGATGTTTACCAGCTATCAATTGGCTGGCCTTTCGATAATAGAAAGTTTTCAATGACATCATCTGTGAAACTGCTTGATATACATTTATCAAATTTGACAGAAACCATCCTGGCATGAAGGCCTTTTTGAATTTATAAATGATAGTCTTTGCCTGACAATCTTTTCAGAAGCTGTTCAAGAAAATCTGGCCATATTTGATGAAAAACATTTTGGAAGATTGGCATATAAAAATCACACTTAAAATAAACATCACAAAGAAAGTCCATAATTCTCTGTTGCTATTAAGTTTTAAATTGGTGAGAGACTTACACATGAAATATTGTAGTAAATCATCTGAACATTAATGCATTGCAATATGGCTATGTCAGAATCAGTCTACCTCTGTTCTTGCACTTTTTGTAATTAAACAATCCCTGTGTCAATCACAAATATTATATATCCACTATTTATAGAATACTGAACTTATTCTGTTCCAAAATCAAATATCTGCTTAGGTTTTTGAACCAGGTTTTTGGACGCAACTGAATGATAATTATCTTCAGGGTATTTAAGCATCATTGCTTTTTTTAAAATTTCTTTTTAATTCTGTGTCAATTTGTGACAGAAATGTGATGCAACATTTTTCAGGAGACATGTATCAGAATATTGACCTGAGAGGGAAAAGCACAAATGCAGGCTGCAAGTATCAGAATTCAAAGGCAGTAGCCTGTGATGAGAATGTCTATGAAAATCCTGGAAATATGCCATCTAACAATCCCTTGGTAGGTGGATAGTGTTGATACAAACGTGCGTAAACCACCTTCATTTTGTATTAGATAATGCAGTCAGTACTATGGAATTTTGAAAATGACTAAATTTCCACAGCCATGTTGAGAACCATTTCACTACTTCTCTTGAACAGACTTATTGATAATCATGGGGTTCCCACTGAAACATTTCATATATAGAGGATCCCGAATGGGTGATGATTTAGTATTGAATTTATGAAACTCGTTGAATAATGTCCAGCATTTGTGAGCCTTGTTACCTTCTTTTTCTTTTGTACCTATATATGCAGTGATAAGCAAAGTAATATAGAAAAGGAAGTTAAGTTTCAATAAGGAAAAATACAAAAAAAATATCCATCAAAAGCATTTGATAATCAGCTTATTGGGACTGTAAAAATATGATAACATTTTTGTTCAGTGGTGTGTTGAGCTTCTAATTTGGGACTTCATTTATGCAAAACTTTTAATTTTTAGCTCACCCGGCAATAAGGCCAAGATGGCTTATGGTACAGAATTCATCCAAATTCATCATTTGTCTCAAAAACTGTTCAACAGAATTCAACCAAATTTCACAGGCAGTATTTGGTGTGAATCATTCTCAGATTTATACAAATACTGCTAGTCCAACATCAGAAGTGGCCACAATTACTAAAATGGAAAAGAATCTTTAAATTACTTATTCTCAAGCAGTGTTGCACAGAATTTTGTCAAAACTGCATCCTGGCATGAACACCCTTTAATCGTATATATGGATCTGTCATCAAATAAGTCTGCCATCACCAAAAATTGAAAATCTTTAAACAATCTTTTCTCAGTAATTGCTCTGAAGAATTTGACCATATTTGATATACCTTGGTAAATCATTTTGGCATTAAGGCTTTTAAAGTTTGTACAAATGATGCTGCCACTTAACCAATGTATGCATACTTTTGCAGGGAGCATTACAGCATCAAGATTTTGTTGCATTGGATGCCTATCCATTATCCAGTATGGTCACCATTACTAAAATGAGAAAAACTTCAAAAACAACGCAACTATAAAAGAAATTGCTAAACAGAATTTGGCAAAATTTAGAGAAAGCATTCTGGCATGGCACTTGTTGTCAGATGATGCATATTTGCAATCAAATATGGCAAAATAAAGAGAGAGATTTATAGAATTTCTAAGAAACTGCTGATCAGAATTTAACCAAATTTGACAGCTGGCATCTTTGCATAGGCTTTACATTTTTAGCTGAGTTAGAAGGAGGGTTAAGTGAACATATGATATGGCCCTTGCAGATCATGTGACATCTATAGTCTATCAATTGCTGGATAGTATTATGCCAAATTTAACAAAGCATTGAGGGGCCCCGAGTGGCCGAGTGGTCTAAAGCACTCACCGTTACAGATCACTGCCATCTCACCTCTGTCTGCGTGGGTTCGAGTCTCGGATTCAGCCAATGTGGGTATGTGAGAAAACTTGCCAGTAGCTTCTCGTTGGTCGGTGGTTCTTTCCGGGGTTTTCCCGGGTTCTTCCTCCACCATTAATACTGGCCGCCATGTATAGCCTATCTTGTGCTGAAAAATGGCGTTAAACCCTACAACAACAACAACAACAGAAAGCACTGAGGCATACATTTAAAATTATACGAAGTATGCTATTCCACCATCAAATATAATATGGCCAGCATTACAAAACAATATATAAAAACCATTGAAACAATTTCTCACATGCAGCTGAAGTGATTTTGACCAAGTCTAACAAAAAAAAATCACCAAGTCTGACAAAAAATATCCTATTACCTTTGCTAAAAGTAATAATATCTTCAATTGACTTTTTCAGAAACAGCAAAACAAAATCTAATCAAATTTAACTGAAGCAGTCATACATAAAACTTTTTAGATCTGCACAAGTTATGCTAATCTGCAATTAGATCTGGCCACTATTATTAAAAATTGAAAACCTTTATATTACATCTAAAGACAACTGAATTTAATTTCATCACCAGAAATCATTTGGTCACAAAATCCATTACCATTGTATAAATGATGCCAATCCATAATTAAATAATGCCATCACTAAAAATAGAAAAAAAATTATTAAATACATTCTCAAAATCTGCATGTAGTGCTTTTAAATCAAGACAGATGATGCCATTACTAACAATAGAAGAAAGAAACTGGTTGAATGTGACCAAATTAGACAGACAGTATTTTGGTTTTAAGGGCTGTTAATTTGCTCAAGTGTTAATGTACCTTCAGATATGGCTGCTGCTGTTAAAAATGGAAAATCTCAAACATCTCTCGACAAAAGTAACAAAACTTTACATGAAGCATTTTAGGATGAGGGGCTTTAGATTTGTTCAAATTATGTCAATTATGTTAGTTGTTACATATAGCTGTATTATGTGCTTGACTTTTATCCACGATTGTAGATTGTAGTTTAAAGTAATGGTCATTTCAAAACAAATATTTAGATAAGTAACTTTTGCCCATGGTTGTGGGTGGTACTTTAAGATAAAGTGTAAACATGTTGACATGGCCATTTGAGGGCTCTGGGTGACCAAGTGGTCTAAAGTGCTTGCCTTTACCAATCTCTGCCATTTCACCTGAGTCCATGTGACATGGGCAGTCATCCACTGGTATGGCTGCCATGACTTTCTTAAAAATCTTGTAATCACTACCTTATATGAATAGATGATTATTTTGACATGGGTTTTTCATCAGGTTCTAAATGCAAATGGTGCCAGTCTTAATCCAATATACCTACTATGGTGACTGTCTTACAAATGTTTAGTCACTATTCATTTTACTCTGATCATTATGACAGGTTTCCTTACCAAAATACTTCTAATGATGTCTACTTTGTCATAAATTAAAATGTTAGCAAACTGATATGTGTACCAGTGCAGTTAATTTGATAATCTTGTTATCATTGAAGAATATCAGGGATGGTTTAAATACTTGACAGCTTAAAGGAAGAAATGGTCTTGTCTTAAATTCCTGGATATTATTTTTGTCTAGTGCCAGTCCCTTCAAGTGACTCTTGTTCTTTTTAAAATAAGGTCTTTCTAGCTTTTATAATTACAAATCAGAAACTATGTTTGATTTTATATATTTACTTATTATATTTAACATAAAGTTATTACCTATAAACTTTTATAGTAAAGATTCTTACCTAGTTGATGGCAGATATAACTATTTGTCTTCAACTTGACATCTTAATAAAAAAATTTAATCTCTTAGTTGTCTTTCACACTTCATGGATAAAGAATTTTGAAATTAATAGCTGTATCAACAGATAGTTTTAAGGCTTTTATGACAAGCTCTTTAATAAAGAGGGAAATCCAGTATGTATAGAAGCATCTCAGACTGCACAGGAGGTGTCAATGCCAAACCATTCACCTAGAGATGGCAAAGAATGTTTATATATACCCAAGGATTTATAAATCAACTTGCCCAAATCCAGTAAAACTCAAATTCAGCTTGGGTAAGATTATGTGTGAAGTCACTTGCCCATAGGCAAGTCCCAAGAAATTGAGTTGAGGGAGTGCTGGGGTTCCAGTAATAATGCCACAATACATATTTCCATCTTGTAGTCAGTGTCAAGGTCACTCACATTTTCTTGCAGGCATGATAATTCTGAATATCTACTAATTGAAGCCAGTTTAGACAAAATATAGGAATATTGATATTTTTATGTATCGGTTACATTATTATCATAATATTTGTACATATCCATGATAAGTCAACATTCATGTCCCTATCCTATCTCTGGACAGTTTGTTAGTGGCTGAGTCTAAAGGTTGTTTTGATGCATGTTGCCCACTTCAGGTGAGTAAGGCGTTAATTGCTAATAATTTAACTTGTGAGATTTCATCGATGCATGTGTTTCGAAATAAAAGGGACTCGTTCCTAATGATTAACCACTAGATTTCATTCTAAGCATGATTGATGAGCCAAAAATTTAACCTTTTTGTGCATTTTTCAATCTGTTGTTTATGTTGAAATTAGCAGGAGACTGATACATAAATGCTGCATGGCAAACAATTAAATAGATAACAGTAAGTGTTCTCAATCTCAAAAGTTGGCTTGTCAAATATTTTGATGGATGTCAGGTGATTTTGTGGTGACCAGATGATAATTGTGAAGCACATTGATAAAATCTGTGTTTAAAAATCTTTCATTTAATCCTTACATCTAGCTTTCATTGTTCTAAATTAAATCTGCATGATCATTTGAACTTTAATTGGAAAGATAAAAAAAATAATGTTATGTTTGAAAACATGATAAAAATTAAATTGATGCAACTCTGTTACTGGTTGTTTAAAATTTCTCTCTGTCTCAAAAACCTCATTTTCTACCTGACCATTTTTGGGGCAAGCTCAAAATTTTTCACAAGGACAAGAACAATTTCCAGTCAACCTGTCCAGGGCAAGCTGACTTTTAGAAAATTTGTAAACTCCTATATACTTATTATCTTTGCTAGATCTCACTATGACAAGAGAAGATTCTGCTTTCTGAGCATCAGTCAAGGAAGTCTTTCACTTGTTGCTATCAGAGTTTTCTCTGCCTCATTCATCAATAGACAGGTCTAAAGTTCAGGCATCATTTTATTTACTAATCAGGAAGTACAAACCAACATTCAAACTCCTACCACAGTCTGAGCGAGTTGCTGACATTGTGGGTTGCTTACACAGACAATTTCAGGAACCTAGTATCAGCAGACTCTTCTTTTCGCAGCAACACCTTCAGTCAAATTTTAGTTGGACATTCTGTAAGACCTCACACCAGTATTTCACATGGACACCCCAGCTGTAGACAGGCATTGCAGCCTTGGGAATGTCAAAACCCTACTCAGTATGCATTGACTGGAAGTCATTTAATAACAAACAACAGCTGCTGCAGAATGTTGTAGCAGTGGGTTCTGTGTTAGACTTGCCATCAATGGCAATCTTCAAACAGGCAGAAAAGACTTTATCATCTCCCGCCATTCCCACAGAGCACACATGGGAGTCTGTTTCTCATATGGCATGAGTCCTAAACAGAGCTGCAACAACACCCTGGCAATGCCGTAACAGCAGTGCTAAAGATACAGGTGGCAGAAAAAGATGCAGTACTTTCCACTTTTGCCTTTCTGAAAGACCATTACATGTCAAGCTAAGACCACAGCCATACTCTTATAAGCTCCTATTCCTTGTCCAGGTAATATGTAAACAAGCCACCCAAGAGACTCATACACAGTCTTAGGTACAGAGGAGGGATTTACAGGTAAGAAAACAAAAGGACATACAGGACACCCCTAACACACAGCAGACACAGAAGTTCTACAGATTGTATACCCATATAATGCCACAGTTCTCAAGAACAATCATGGACAAGAAGTATTTTCTCTTCACACCAGCCTCCCCAATCAAAAAGAAATGATACCATTTTTACGCCTGCCTTGTCAGATATCCTAGTGGGGGAGACTCCTATTTGCTGAAGAATGGGAAAGTGTATGCCACATCAAACAGTGGACGAGGCAAGTGGTTTCAGAGGGCCTTATTACCATGTTGAATGCTCCTCCATTGTCCAGGGTCTCTATAGCTAAATTCCTGAGATTGTTCAGGGAAGACATTCTGCAGCAAAAAATCAGCAGCCTTTTGCAGAAAGGACAGCAAGATCATTTACAATATAAAATCATTGGGTTTTTATTTGAGACTGTTCCTGATCCCAAAGACCAATAACACTCTTCACCCAGTCATAGACTTAAGTACCCTCAACCATTTAATTTATGTCCATTGGTTCAAAATAGAAACACCAAGGTAGGTTTTAAATGCCATTCAGGATGGGGACTAAGCTATCAGTATAGATGCACAAACTTCCAGGAAATTTTGGTGGTTAGCTTTCAGGGAAACAGTTTACCAGTTCAGACATTTCCATCGGGACTTAAACATCATTCCTTTGGTCTTCACTTGCCTTATAGACAAAAGCATGGTCCATTTCAGGACCAATGTCATGGCTGCAACATCTGACTATCTGAACAATATTTTTGCCAAAATACCAATCATTATATCGTTGAACAAGACATGAATGTATAACAATATCCACATATATGAGGTTCAGTTTCAGAGGTTGTTGGGACATCCTCATTTGACTTATGTCTGGTGTTCTCATACAGTTACAGCCTCTGGAAATCATCCATACATATGCAGGCACATGGTGTAGGGGTGCACATCCCAGCTATAATTCCAGGAGGCTAGTGAAGTGTGGTCCATTCAGGATCAACTTTTGCATATCGTTCTTGAGATGAAAGTGATACTGAAAGTATTTCATTGGTTACTGGAGGAGCTATATGGAAAGGGAATTCTCATTCCATCTGAAAAGTGTACTGTGGTAAATTATCTCAGAAGGCTTTCGAGAGGTTGCTTCATACCTTGGTTTTCAGTTTGCATATGTGACTTCTGGGATCAACCAATGGTGGATTTATTTGCAACACAGTAGAATGCAGAGTTCCCAACATTTGCCTCACCAGTACCGATTCTGAAGGCCTGGGTAGTCAATGGTCTTTCCATGGATTGGAATGGTTTGGATGCATAATCTTACCCTCCAGCACTTCTGATTCTGAAGGTGATACAGAAAGGCAAAGGAATTCTGATTGCTCCACTCAAGTTGGAAAAATCGTGGATCAGTGACCTCATAAATACCCAGGAAATAGAGATATTTCCTCATGTGATGAAGCAACTATGATGGCATGCATTTTATTCCGAATCAGAGTTGTTGAACCTTCACATCTGGATCATACAGAGATTCCACTTGGGTTGTGCAATTACATTTACATGGTACTGGCAAGGACAAATAAACTCGACAATGATTAGGTCAGAACTGGTGTCCAGAGTTGCTCATAATTTCAAGGTTCATGAGAGATATGACTCTAATTCAGGCAGAGAGTAGAGTTTAACATGCTGTCATTCAGAACAGTGGCAATACTAGTATTTTCTAAATCTAAACATAGATTTATATGAATATTCATAGTATGCATGTATCTAGTATTTGTATTCAGTTTATTTTCCACATTCTCTCAGAAGTTACAGGCAGTGGAAGACTAGAGCTATTTTTTGAAAATCCCTCCTTTTTTAGGGGAAAAGCTTGTTTTATGCACACACTTTTACAGATTTCAATATCACCCATTGTCTTCTTAAATTAGTTGATTGTTTCTCTCTACACTTTCAAGAGGATGCAAGTATTGTAATAATATGTATTTGAAAGCAGTTGTATGAATATTGGGAAATAAATACAGAGATAAATGTGCAATATTTAAAAACCACGTCATATGATTCCGCAATAACATCTGCTGTGTATGAGATGATATCTTTCCTTTGGGAAATTCTTCCAATCATAGATTGAACATTATCCGAGAGAAAAAATAAATAAAAACTTAATGAATTATTTACAGTAGATATATTTAAAGAAGACATTTTATACAAGTGGTTTTGATGTGACAGTAGTTGATTTTACTGTGGGTTTTTTTGTTGTACTTTAAAGACGTTAATTTATACATGTGAGGCCATCATTCAAGGCTTACAGAAAATAATGGACGCCCATCCAAGCATAATTTAAATGTGATGGCGGAGGGGGGGCATTATTGAAGTAAGCCAGAGGCTTAGCATGTATGAACCATCCAAGTGACAATGTTTCCCACCAGATTGTTCTTTTTAGACAAAAACATGTAGATTGTTCTTTTTAGACAAAAATATGTTTTAAAATATGACCTTAAGTGTGGACAACGGCTCCTTTATCACAAGTGTCATGTGATTTTATTGATCTTTAAAGTGTGCCTCGCAAGCAGGACTTGAGATGAAAATGCTAATTTACATGTTCAGCCTCCAGCTTACTCCAGTAAAGACCCTCCTCTAATTCATCACATCTAAATTATACTCGGATGGGAGTCCATTATTTTCTTTAAGTCCATTTTTTCAGCATTTCCATTGAACATGCCATCAGCACACCTGCTTATTATGCAAATAAACCCACTAAATGGAATATTGCCCTCACACTGGTTAACTGAAAATAAGGTTATCTATAGGTGCTGTATCATTTTCAGTCAGCCATAAGAGAGTGGTATCATATTCAGCATGTTGCACTTTCAGTTTAAGCTGGTGCAGTGATGGACATGTCCAGCATTAATGTTGCAAAACCTTTTTGCATTCAGTGTGGTATGGTGAATCAAATTTCATATGGATTGAAAAGATCGTATCACTGAGCTAAACATCTGTGCTGAAGTTATTATTCAACATGCAATGTAGCCTGAAATATCAGTATTGATTCTTACATAGGTCACATGAGAAATGGGAGAAGTGTCCTCCCTTGTGTTATTAAATATGTACTACATACAACATGTAGGTAAATTGTAAGCAGTGATATCATCCCTAGTGTTCCAGATCAAAGTGGGCAGTGATATTGAACTCTAAGTGTTGGAGCAAATGAAAAGAAGGCAACCTCTGACTGACTTTAATGAAACAGTTTCACAGCTGAAACCACATAACAATTTGTCAACCACTCCAGTGACCTGAGTGATTAGAACATCTGCCTCAGATTTGGGAGGTCATAGGTTGAAACCCCAGCCAAGTCATACCAAAGGCTTTAAAAAATGGTGTTTGTAGCTGCCTCACTTGACACTTAGCATTAAGAGGTTAATATTAGGACTGGTCGGCCGAGTGTCAGGATAATGTGACTGGATGGGACATGATGCCCCAGTGTGAGACATCACTATAAACTGCCACACTGCAGACATCATAGCAATATGACTAATATTGTTAAAGTTACATTAAAAATCTAACACAAACACACACACACAAATAATTTGTCAGTACATGAATAATGACAGACTCATTTTTCTGGTACTGGGGTAAATTTGTATTGGTAAATGTAGCATATGCTGATAATGGAACTTCTATCATATTAAAAGAAAAGTTCTATTAAAAAATGGTAGAGAGATTGCTTGAGCAAGATGGACCTCCACTTGATAGCATGCAGAGGAAATGGAGACTTTTAACACAATGGTGTGAGCTGATGAACACATTGCGTTGCTGTAGGAATCAAAAACTTCAAGATTTGGGGTTGTTAAACATGAATAATAACAATAAATTATGGAGAGAGACCTGTATGGAGTGCTATTATGAATAAATAGCTATGTATATGACATGACATTCATATGCTGGAAAAGGGCATCAGCAAGCTGTTGTACTGGTGATAGTGGCAAGTGAAATGACTACACAGTTTATGATAAGTTTCCAAAGTTTTTTTATATCACCCTTGTGAGAATCAACTTTCCCACATACTTTTTTGCCATTATGTGATCTACAATTTGATTGAGCCAATATGTGGATTTCATCATGCATTTTAGGTTTCATAGATAGTCACCAATTGATAAGTTTCCCACATGCATAAATCAGATCACAGGTAAGAGCTGTTATCTTATGAGAATGGGAGACACTAATGCTTAAGTCATGCTAGTCTACAGCAATTATGGTTAAATTGGTTAATTGGAAATACAAGAAATAGAAATATACTTTAATACATTTTCTCAAACAAAACTGAAAATACTTCCAAAAAGTATTTAATTGTTGCCTTATCATCATCTAACTATACATGTGTATCAGTGTAATGTGATTTCCTGGTAACCCTAAAACATGGCTGATGGAAACAAGTCAGTATGCAGAGTTTTAGAAAGAGGGGTGCCAATATGGAGATAGATACAATAATTATACAGTATGTGTCTGTTGAGGTTTAATATACAAACCCACATTTGACACTGTTTGCTGTAGTTAACTGCCATACAGCATGAGGATTTCATTAGCTGACATGACCAACTAGAAAATACAAGTTTTCATTCAGTCTTTTTATTCAATGAAGCTTAAAGTAAAATCTTTAAGTAAAATTTTTTCCCAAATTTTCAGTATGAGTTGTATGAGTTGTTTACTATATTTCTTTAGTATTCTGGTTGCAAACTCATACTCAAGCACTAGAAAGAATCTGTTCTATTCTTCAACATATATTATTGTTGCTTAAATGATTGTATTGAACCTGTTTTAATAAGGTAAGAATTTGCTACTCAAATGTCAAATTCAGGCTTTCTTCAAAATTTATTAAATAGTAATGCAAGTTTATATACAGTGCATAAGAAAGCTAATTCCTCAAGCAAAACTGCTTAAGTCATACTAGCCTACATCAATAATGGTTAAATGGGTTAATTGGACATACATTGCTAGAAAAAGAAATACACATTTTACATTGTTTCAAATAAATATAAAAGATTATAAAAACTATTTAATGGTTAGCAGCTGGGAGGGCGAATCCCACCACTTTTTCAATTAGAGATTTCGCTGGAAAATAAAGTTTCCTACAAAAATGAAAATACAAACATCAATAACATCAAAACCGAAGTCTCTAACCGACCCGGAACTTTTCTATTTGGGTTTGCTAATTTTTGTTACTTTATTTTTTGACATTTATGTTTTTGTTTTTTTATGGCATATTTGTTTATGAAACCGCTCACTTAATCCTTGTCATCACCCTCCCTGCTGCTGTGAGGGTGTGCTTAATTAAATCATTATTATATCAATAATGGAATCTCACACAGCTAAATTAGCTTGACAAGGACTAGAGGCAATTAAGAAATATCTCCCCGTCCGTAATTCTGTCAAACAAAAATTACAAGAGTGTCAGGAGTCTCAGGTGGAATTTACAGAGGGTACAGTACAGTTATTTAAACCATTTGTTGAACCAACAAAGAAAATTGTTACTGCAACTGAGGCAACACAAAAGGCTCTTGAAACATTGCCTGTTGATATTGCTGGCCGTCTTCAACCTCCTCAACCACAACCTGAAGTTCGACCACGACTTCTGCCAATAGTCAGAATTAACATCATCGATAAATTTACACCTGAAGGTATTGCCACTATCAGGGATGAGGACCAAATACTTGATATTGCAGTGTTTGGATATTATAATAGAGAAAATTATGTAAAACCCAAACATGTTAAATCTATGAGATCTGCCGATTGGATTAGGGATATATATTGCATCGCTACTGATGCTCTGCAGATCAGATCTGAGGAAGACATTAATAATTTTAATATTTTTAACCAGGCAGTAGATGAGCATATTGATCGAGTAAAATGAGAAAAGAAACGAAGAGAAGGAATGAATCAGCAACTTGAAGATGCTAGACAATCAAGGAAAGCTTCAAAAATAGGAAAGACAAAAGCAGTGGAAACAACTGAACAACCGTCAAGACCACAAAACCCAATTAAAAAAACATTTGAAGAACAATTTGTACCAATATCAGCCAGCGAGGAAGAAGAATGGCAGGACACCACCGGCGTAACTGGAAGTGGTATTGGTACAGGTACAAGGGGAAGTGGTCTTATTACTCCATGTCCCAGCAACATCCTTGCCGATGTTGAATGATTAGAAATTCTGATTATCGGAAAACGAGCTGATAATAATTCCCCAGAAATCATTAATGAAGCAGCTGATATTTGTCAGATTATTTACAAGTAGTATCATGGATGTTAATGTTTATTGGTCTCTCACCGATGAAATTGCTGATGATTATCACAGTGATTGATTAAGGGTATACAATTAGATAAGTGACAAGAAAATAAGATGATCATACATAATGCTCACTATGGACCGACCATGGTCAGGGTGATAAATTCGTGATTACCTGCATATAAAGCATACTACGGAAATGGATTCGGTGATGTTGTTCAGGGTATATTTAGCAGGATCGCTCAGAAAGCAATGCCATTTGCAAAGCAACTGGGGATGAAAGCTATTGATATTGTTCGTGATAAAAGTTACCAGTACTGTTGATGATGTTGCCGGTAAAGCATTTTCATAAATCAAGGATAGACTATCACAATTAGTACGACGAAAACCTCAGCTAGTAAAATCACCCAGCACAGAAGTTATGCCTGCAAATGTTAGTAAAATAATAAATCAAGCTGCGAATCAAAATCTAGCGAGTTGGCTATGCCTGCAAATGTCAATAAATAATAAATCAGGCTGCAAGTCAAGAACTAGCAGCAGTGGTGTTGCCATTAATAGCTGGTGTACCCCTATCAGGAAAAGAAAGAGAAAAAAATATAGCTGCTAGTCTGATAGCAGGAAGTGTTCTTCATATTAGACGATAACAAATATAATAAAGATGTTCAAACATATATCTGATCTGTCATTCAACATGGACGCACCAGTTCTCAAAGATGAATTGGCACATGATAATCAGTATTATTCTTATGACGCACATGTGCCTGACGAATGTGGAAGAATCGACTTAAAAGTTCAGGATACAAGCAGATATTTCTTACCTGCTGAGGCATTCATCGAAAAAGAAGGTAGACTCTTAAAATTAGATAATACAGATTACAGAATTGGTGAGCAAGTTGGTTTTGTTAATTAAAAGTGCCACATACATGATTGATGATCAGGAAATTGAGGTTTGTCATAGCGACATCGACGTTGACATGATGATATTTGGTCTTGCAAGATACAGCAGTGATTACTTGAGATCAGCTGGTCCATCAATGATGTTTGCAAAGGATACAACTGATCATCCAGAAAACAAACATAACACTGAATGCAGCTGGGGACACAGTTGTATCAATGAATGAAAATTTAAACTTGGGATTCAATCTTGTTGATTAATGTTGAACGACAATGAAGACTTTTCATGTGTGATTCCACTATCACATATCTTTGGATTTTGTAGAAATGTTAGAAAGGTCATTTTCAGGGCAAAACATACAATCGTCCTTGTGTTAAAACCTACCGATGATGATGCAATATGGCATGCTGAAAGAGCCAATGCAGCTGCAACCGTGGCACTTAATGGAAAAGTAATACTGACAAAACTTTCTTTGTGGATGCCACCAATGACTCCATCACTAATCGAAGAACAATGGCTACTTTCTTTTATGGACAACGGCGGCAATCAACATTATCATGGTTGACGATGACCACAGGTAGTGTTCAAAGCCACATTAATAGTTTATTCACATGGCAGATAACATCACAGCAAGGTGTCTCTGCACCACGACATATATTTATTGTTTTCCAAGATGCTGCATGAGTAAACTCACAGTAGTATAATGATATTTGACAAACTTGATGTTAGCGAAGTTTCACTGAGAATAAATGGACATCAATTACCAGCTGAGGATATATTACTGGATTTTGATATCAATCATGTTGCACATGCATATCATCGTTTGATGACATTCATGGGGCGTGATTAAAATGTTGATACTGGTTTGCAGATATCTCAACAGGATTTTACAACTCTGTATCCGATCTATTATTTCTCACTGGAACACATGGATTTGTTCAGACAATCAGTAGTTGATATATACTTTCGAGCTTGTGTAGCAAGAGAAGCAGCAGAGCAATCGCTGTTATACTCTCAGATAAAACAATGTTGCTTGAAGGTGTTGGTGGACAAATGATAGTCATCAATGCACCAGTAGAAAACATGTAATTAAATCAATCATGATATTATAATGTCATATCATTATGTTAGTGTTACTCTGACTCCTGGTCAGATTAAAAAACTACAGTTAGCGCCAAAAGAGAACTGTGGAATTAAAATATCACTGAAACGAGGACAGATCTCGGGCGGTCCAAATAAACTATCATTGTCAGAACGTCAGCTCAGGCACTTCAATGAAGCCAAGTGATCAAAGACCAGCATACAATTTAATCTTTCTGCAGGTGCCATTAAAGACATCAGTAAGACGGTGGTATATTTCCACTTCTCGCAGCAATACCAGGAATCATCGCCGCTGCAGCCCCAGCTGTTGCAAAAGCAGCTGTGTTGGGAACAGTTGAAACTGCCACTGGGATGGCATTAAAAGATTAGCAACAGGTGGTAAAACGTCACATTGGAAACATCGGTGAAGTCATTCAATGAGTAACACCAATCATACAACAACACGCAAAACAAATAACGCCAATCATACAACAATGTGCAAAACAAATAATACCAGCATTGATACCACCATCATTGGAGCAACGAGCCCTTCAACAAGCTCAACCAGTAATACAGGCAGTCATTCAATGTGCCTGTGAAAACTTACTTAAAGAAAGGGGGGGAAGGTCTAAGATTGCCAGGAACCCCTCTTTCATGGTACGGAAAAGGTCTAAGACTTCCCGGGACACATCATTGATACTTCCCTGTCTAATTTTGATTTACTTGATGCTGCTGCACAATTAAACATCAAAAACTTCAGAGATGTTTTTATGCGTGACCAGTTACCCAAACAACCAAATCATGTTGAGACTGGTATCATCAATCTCGATGGAAGTTCTGGTCCAGGTACTCATTGGGTTGCATATGCGATTGATCCACGTGGAATTATTTATTTTGATTTGTGTGGACTGGCACCACTGAAGGAATTTTTAAAATATGTCAGCACAGCACGAAGTACTGCGAACATTCCCGTATGGTATTCAACATTACCAACACAGACAATAACTGATCCGCCAATATGCGGCTGTGAATCATTTGCTGTACTCGATGCTATTTCAAAATTTTCCGATGCATCTCATAACGTTGTACATACGCACACGAGTTCTGTTTTAAATAATTGCTAATTATATAATGGTTCAGGTTGATATTTATGGAAAATCCTTTATCAAAGACAAGAAGAAAAAAGATGATATTGATTTATCAAAGTACACTACCAGAGATGATCTTTCTGATATTATGAACCTCCCTGGAGTTGACCGGGATGAAGTTGTTTTCAGGATAAATAGTGTTTTAAAGACAAGTAAGGTTAAGTGGGTCAACATAATTCATAGAGTTCTCGGTGCTACCACAGATAATATTCCAGTATTTACTGACTGCGGTAGAATCAGAGACTCAAATGTATCAATCGCAACTATCAGAAATGAAATTATATAAGTGTTGCTGATCATTTACGATCCACCAGTGATACAATGACAGGTGAACTGAACATGAATGGAAGTAAAATCATTGTTTTAAGAGAACCTGCAGGTGATGAAGATGCTGCAACAAAGAAATATGTAGATGATAAAGATATTACAATTGATGACAAATTAACCACACTGTGATCTGAATATGACATTCACGTGAATATGTTTTTAATGTTTGTAGAAATTTTCAAAAACTTAGTAAAATCACAGATGATTTCTTTGGAAGTCCAGCAGTCATTGATATTAAACTCTCTCTAATTAACACAAAATTTGGCGATATTAAAACAACTATGTCAGATACTGAAATGATTAATCGACAATTAGGTTTTTAACAGAGATCATAAATCATTTTCAAAGCTAATCACGATAGTGTAGAAGAATATCAATAATATTAGAGAAAAACTAGAAGATGTTATCAGTGGAGTTCCTAATATCATTAAAAAAATTAATCTGATTAAAATTCCTCACAAATTCCATCACCAACGTGGTATACACAGCATCATCAGGATCATCAACATCGTCACAGCAATCAAACACACCACGGAAGTGACTGGTGTATATAGGCTGTCCGTGTTCAGCATTGCAATATTTAGGATATTTACAACATATCCATGGCGTCATTCAACTGATAATTTTTCTGGAACAGTGTCTATTGTGTTAAATCAAGTGGTCAAAGAAACATTTATACTGGAACCATCTGATAAAAAATTAACCACAGCTTTCTGGTGGTGTTTGGAATTTGTCACTGAAACACCTCAATTGATTACTTAATACTTTAGAGTATATGATTTCACAAGCGTCAGATCTAGATTTTGTAAGCAAATACAGATATGAGCAAGTGTGTTTGTTACAGACCCAACTGAAAAATATCATAGACGAGTATACAGTAAAAATTAAAAAAATATCAAAGACGTATCATTGTTACTGCCATAATTGTATATTCTGCATCTGCCGAGGTCACTGGAACAGCAACTATAATTGGATCATTATCAGCCACATACATAATAGCACCAGTAACAGGAATTGGTGTTGCAGTTATAACCGGTGTTGCTGGTCTTCTAAATATAATTGCAAAAAAGATATCTGCGTGTGCCATTGATAAATTACATGAATATCAAATGTTACTATCAGCAACAACACATGCACAAGCCAAATTATCATCGCTGATATCATCAGGACTCAATGATGGAATAATATCAGATAAGGAATTTGCAGAAATGATTAAGGTTTACCACGACATCTCCGGTTTGGTAACTGGAAATCAGAACCCGTGGTCTCTGGCAAAGACAGAGTCACCTTAATTTAAATTCTGATTTAAAATCAGGAAGTAAATAATAATAATGTCATCAGACGATCAAAGATCATCACCAATAACTACGCCACAAGAACTCCTCCAACAAATTGTCACTAATACAACACCACCAACAACCACGATGATATCAACAAGCTCAACTAATCCTGAATTCAACGTTGTCTTTCCAATGGCAATTCCAGCATAAGAAATAGCATTAGCACAATTACAAGCATATTACAGCTGGTTAAATATTAGATCAAAATCATTTGGTGGGTTGCCTGTAAATAATTCATTAGTGTTTTCTTATAAAAATATCCCCCATGAAACTCCAGATTGGCAAGTTGTTGGTATTCCTATGGGCAATTATCAAATTGAATAGATCAATGATGAGTTCCAGCGCAGGATTAAATCTATCGCAGCAAAAGAATCTAAAATCGGTTCATGATTCAACATTATCAGCTGCGATATAAATATCAACACCTGACTACGCAGTAGATATATATCAATCATTGATCAGAACTGTATTAGGATGGTCAGAAGTTCCAACGACATATGAAGGTCCACCAGAACCAAAATGAGTTGATTTCACCACAGACAATAAAGTGTACTTGGAAAAAACTCTGGATTATGAGATATGGACATCAGTACCAAAATTCAAACTTGAAAACTGAACCAAACCTCATGAGGGGGGAGGAAGATCTGGTACCTTGTTATGGAATCATGGAATATATTCGTTTTGAATAACTGATCTCAGAAATCATTTCAAAATCATTAATACTGAGCACAAACAAATGAGTGACAAACTACGCCAGTCATTCACCCATTACGTAAGCGAGTGTCCTCCAGTTAGAGATTATCTGAAGGGGGATATCATCAAGTAAATAAGGCACCTGAACAAATTAACATTGGATTTCGAAAATTATCATCGGAAAATTATACAAGCGGTGATTGAAAGTAGCGACGCTGATGAAATCAGTGTTTTATCAGCAAAAAAAAAATATTCCTGATCAACTACTCATTGTCAGCAGCAGATATGCAAACATTTAAACTTCCGGAATTCAACACCGATGAACTGGAAAAACTGTCAATGATATCATCAACGAAAATTTTCCAAAGATCATAGACGCATGAAGAAAATATCCCCACTGGCAATTATTCTCAGGCACAACAAAGATCCATATGGTGGAGGTCATCATATATCACCAGATGTTGTCGCAATCACATCAACAATCGTAGTCAGTTTGGTGTGTGATGCTATTGATGGAAGTTATCAAGTACATACTGAAAAATCTATACAAACACAGCAAGGATATATCTTATATTCATTTACCCCTGAAGTACCTCCTGGAAGTTTTATTGTGTCAGTACCTATTAATCCAGTTTATCTGCGATGTCATAATCTGCTATTATAATGGATACATTTTAGACTTACTGACCAGGCCAGACACTTACTTGATTTACGACAAGAAGCTCTGGCAATAAGTTTGTACACTCATAGAGCGTCATCGCAAGATCTTCGCATTCATAGCTACTTTTTGTTGGTATAAAAATATAATCAGAATCAGAATAAATACTATAATCTGAGCTTGTGTAAGAATAAATATTATAATCTGAATAAATCTGAATCAGAATCAGAATAAATATTATAAATTTTTTTTATTGAAATATATCAGAATAAAAATAAATATTATAATATGAATCTTTATCAGAATCCTTCTTGACTTTCGTCAGTGATTTTACAATCACATAAATTTTTTTCAGCTATGCACACGTGAACTCAATCTTTTTTGTTTCGTATTCACGTAATAATTCTGATCTAACTTTCTCAATCGCATTTGCGAGTGAAACAAATTTTTGAATATCCTCATCATTGACATAAAACATTGTTTCATGTCCTGTTGAAGTAACTTAATGAATCTATTCTCAGCTGCTAGTATATATCACCCATCATATTTCTGTTCCTGTAGCACTTCAAAATCATTTACAACTTTTTCAGGGTCCAATTGTTCAGATAATTATATATCCTCATCATTTAATTTTATAATCTAAGGAATAATTGCATTAATATTTTCAGAATTCATTATATATTAAATATTTGTTTAAAATAAAAATATTTCTGATTAAATCTGAATCTGAATCAAAATCAGAATAAAAATAAAAATAAAAATATTTCTAAATCAGAAATCAGAATAAATATTATCAAAAATAAACAATAGCAGTGATGAGCAGTTATCATTCCACAGGTTCCCTTCATTTGCCAGTATTTGCCCCTCCATAGGGTCCTTTTGTGAGGCCTTTCTTATGGCTGATGGGCACCCCATGAGGATTTTTCTTTCTGGCGACATTCTTTCTGAATGTCCTTGTGTGGGATACCCTTCAGTGAGATTGAGAGCCACATCATGCTACTGTTTATTTTGGAGGTTCCAGTTTCATGTACACCCCCGCAAATCAAACTCCGGGGTGAGTGAAAAACAGCACCCAAAATGTGTTTGATGTGGTGAGGATGTGTACATGAAATCCTTTGGGGCTGGAGCCCCCACTGTATCATGAAGAATTGGCAATACCTCCCACCATCGACAATGTGTAAGTCATGGGAATGGAACTCCAGGCCTCAGTATGAGAATCACCATTCTAACCCTGCGCCAGAGGACTCATCCTTACAAATCTGTTTCAGAAATTATTATGAAGTTACCTATGCTAGATAAACAGGCAACCTACACACGATCAGTATACTGAATATAAATCACAATTATTGTAAACTGTAGGATGGATTTATTTCAATTTCCAAACACACTTCATAAAATACACTGTATAAAATATCTGCATTTAATAATCGCACATACATTTCGGCAAGACGTTGTCCGGAAGTTAAAGAATACATGTAGGTCTGTATACAACTATCTTACCTGGAAGATCTAAAAATAACTTACCTGGATTGTGCACACGCAAGCGGTGCATGACTTATACCTAAATCGGCACTGATGGCGGTGCTGAAATCACTCTCAAACGATTACTCAGTAATTGTTTTACCATTCCATCAGTCGCTGCATATGCTGCTCAGAAGAAAAATTCATGGAAACCAACACGATTAGAATTTCTTGAAGGTATCCAATGCGGTTGTATCGAAAAGAGACATGCCGGATTATGCAATGCTAAATATGATTATAAAGATGTTATATCGGTTGATATTGTTGCATGTTATCCTGGAAGTTTTCTTGGATACGGAGAATATTCTGAGTATTCAAAAGATTTGGACATCCAACACACGAGATGACCAGAGTTGCAATAAATGGACCCTTACCAGATTTTGATCTGACTGGATTTGCATGCATTGAGTCATTTGAGTTAGCATGGAATCTCCATCCGCTTGTTTATGTTTGGTTTGGAAGACATTTTTCAGAAAAAAATCGGGTTCCAATAGTTTTATTATGATATATGCTTGATGTAAAAATATTAATATTGTTGGTGGTAAGTGAAGCAATTATATCATATCGTCCGCAGAAAAAAGTTTGGTTACCACAATAAAAAAAATATTCTGATGATGAAAATCCTGATATAACTGATTTTGAGAATAAACTCAAAAAAAATCTTGGCAGAAAAATAAATTTACGCAAGGAGGATCATATGATCACAAACAACATTGTTGTAGACTAATCATCGATGATGCTGAACTTGATTTTATAATTGCTGATTCAACTGAAAGAAACATCTTTTTAAGCCGAGAAAATGCATATTTATCTGACGGAACTAAATTAGGTACAGTTGTGAGGTACAATGAAGGTGAATCACCACAGTTGACTCATTTAAGATCTTCGATGCTTGTGTATGTTTCGATAAATTTATTATCGATGATTAGTAGAGTTTTTGATACCGCAATTAAAGTCACAACAGATTCATTTTATATCAATAAAAAATACACAGAATCACTGAGACAATTAAAAATTGGAAACAACACGTCTTGGGGCAAATGGAGAATTAAACAAGAAGAGATTCTTAATTATTCTGAATCTGCCAATTATATTTCGAAGGATAATTATTGTAAAAATCATCATTTATTGGAATTATCATCAGCTCCATCTGTATATGATCCTGTAGCCAGACGTAAGACTGTTTATCTCGAGGGACCTGGAGGTTCTGGTAAAATAACACATGCGATTGAATTATTTAAAACTTTCGATATAGTTGTTTTAACACCCACACATTGACTCGCCAGAGAAATGAGCGAACGAGGAGTTAATTTGTGTACATATCATAGTTTCTTTCAGTGGAAGGGAGATGAATGGACTTCACAACGAATATATTCCTAAGATTATTATCTGGGATGAAATATGTATGGTATCGTTGGAAGTGTTAAAAATATTTCTTGATTGGTTGTTAAGGAGAAATACTGCTGTTATCATGTGTGGTGATCATGGTCAACCACCGCCCTTTGTTGGATTATCTCCACACGAATGGCTGAAAAAGTTCATAGATTTTTATGAGGAGATAACTGATGATCATAGAGCTATTGATGAACCACTGAAAGAATTTAAAAGATTGATCAGACTGCAGCCAGATAAGATTCAATGTGAGATAATGCATGAAGTAATTCCAGAGACTACAATGAATTATTTTGGAATTTATGGAAACCTGATGATTTGATAGTTGCAAGTAGGAAGATAATTCGTGATACACTTCAGCAAGAATTATTTCTTTTGCATAAAGAAAAGTTTTCAGATTTATCTGTGCCATTGTGTTGTCGCCCAGCAGATAACATGAAAACAAAATATTAAGGTTGATATTCCAGGAACAAATGAGAAACAAAAGCTCATTCTTAATGATATTGTTGTTGATGTGAATGCTGTTGAGAGTGCATTAACAAAGGACAAATCTCCGTGGACACTAGGATTGCTATAATGATTCACTCGTCACAGGGATTAGCTATTTATGATACAAATATCTGGATTGTCGATGATCAGATTGAATGGTCAAATTTAGTTTTTCTAGCAGTTTCAAGAGTCAGAAAAATATCTCGGTTACAAAGGGTTGTAATGGATCATATGATGATCGATGAAATTATCACTAATGATACTGAAGTTGTCAAGAAGAAATTAGCTGGTTATCGGCAATCTGACCAAAAAAAAAAAAAACGTGATTTTGACCTCAGTATTGAGTTTATTATGACACTGAAACAACGACAGAATAATAATTGTGCGAGCCATAACACAGTAATGTTATGACAGTATTTGAATAATGATCCAAGACAATTTACCATGGATAGAATTAATAGTAATCTCGGTCACACATGCAAAAATGTGACGTTGACTTGTCTGAGTGCAATCGACTTAGGGGCATTGGTATTCTGCTTTTACAGAAGTGAAGGCGGCAGTAATTGTATATCTTCAGGAATTACTTGTAATTATTCACGTACAAATCCACGCTGAGGAGCAGTTGAATCTAGTCTGTAGATTGCAAGTCTACCCGTGGATCTTACCACGCTGGAAATTTTATGTGTGGTCACACTCCAAATAGGATAAGTTGCTCTTTTTTTACCCCTTTCAAGTTCACCAGGTTCATATAAATATCTTAGTTACATTACCTAATACAGGTTGTTTTGATGAAGAGTCGCGAAGTTGCATTGGTATATGTTTTTTTTGTGATTGTATTAATGGGTTTCATAGAAGTGGCATGAGTAATTTCATTATTTAACACAGCTATCACTTGGTAGTCTTGCAACCCATTCACAAGATCTTTTCTCCCCGGACTTAAGGTCAGTGGATATTTCCTTTGCATATTGATATCCAAATAACTGCTCAGCAAGTATTCGATTAAATCATTCAACGATTGCTTGATCGCAGTGAATTGCGGTATGTCCTTGTCTGATTTTGACGTTATGATTTTTCATCAGAGATGATGCTGCACCAAGAAATTCTTTGCCAGGATCAACCTGTAGTAGCTGTGGCCATTGTAGACCACCTTGTGGTCCGGATTCTCATTGACATATTCGTTCAAAAGCAGATGCAACATCAGTTGCTGTTTTAGTTGATATTGGTTCTGCTTCTTTATATCTACTTACAATGTTAACAACAGTTAACGCGTATTTGTATGTGCGTGATTGACGTCTACCAATTTTAATAGTATCATGAGATAAAAATAAAACGTCTGCCTGATGAACTTCATTAGGAGTGCTGACATCAAAATGTGCGTACTGAATTTTTTTAAGTGGTGGTAGATAAATTTGCCATATTGCCTGTCGTCCTAACAAATTTGCAGCAACAGAACATGTGACGCCTGCTGCCTCAACAAGTTTACTAATCGCTGCTCTACCCCTCCAGTATCCTCTTGGGCTATAATAAATCGATTCCATTATAATAGAGCAGCAGAGAGGGTGAACCCTACAAAGGGTTAGGAGGGTCTGTTTGCAAAAATGAAGGTTCCTACAAAGGCTAAAAACAAGGTCAATAACCTCAAACCGAAGCCTCTAACCGAGCGTATTTCCATACAGAGGAAAACAGACCCAATTAGCACTTTTGATACTTGTTCGTTGACGTATTTTTTTTCAAATTTTAGGCATGTTCATTTGCATAGCTGCACACGCTCTTGTTGTCATCACCCTCTCTGCAGCTGCAAATAAATAACTATTAATGATTGGTGAAGCTCACTCAGCTAGACTAGCTCGAGAGCGACTAGAGGATATAAATAAATATCTACCCGTCCATTATTTTTTTTCTGCACGATAATATATTGCCGCTTTTTATGGCGGTCACATAGTACTTAGGGTGACTACCCAGTGTAATTACCTGGGTAATGTCCGCCATAAAAAGTGGCGCTATATTATCGTGCAGAAAAAATAAATAATTTAATCAACGCCAAACAAAAATATTTTTTTTGTCTTTTGCAAGGCCACTGTTTGATTGACTGAAAATAACATCTACCAGGTGTGTGTTGGTCTTCTGTTTGGGGAAATGAGATAAATTACTATTATTATATGATTTATCTCATTTCCCCACTGACCACTGAGATCTCAGAACGGCACAAAAAATCACCATAACCACTCGAGGAAAGTGTTTGGCAAAAGTACCTAAATTATTATTTTTTATATGATTTAGGTAGATTCGTCATCGATCATAGAGGTCTCAGAATCAACAATGCAGTGTTCTATCTCGTGGTTTTTTGTGCTGTGGAATCGTGTCATATTTCTTTTTTATATGATGTGACATGATTCCGCATTGACCATAATGGTCTTAGGTGTTATACCCATATAATCTCGTAGAAATTCCTCAGCCATTGGAGGGTTTTCTTTGTGCGGGTGATATTTCAGCTTTCACTGCTGATAATAATCCAACATAACTCTGTATTTGTTTCCTCCATATGCTGTGCAGATGTCAAGTTTGCCTCGGAGTCCTCTTCCACATCCTAAACAAGGTCTAGGACCTGTAGATTCTTTTCTCAATGACTGATTATGATATCCACAGTAATCGCTGTAACAGCCCTGGTTACATATTTGTGTAGATCCTTGAAACATCCACGCACAATGATTATTTTCTGCAGGAAATGGCATTATATATATACACCTCTCCCTCGATATCTCGCGCACATCGGGGTCCAAAAACACAGACCGCACTATAAGCGAGGGCGTGAGTTACTGAGGGACTTCCAAAAACCTGCTCGACATCCAGATAACCACATAGTTGGGGTTGGGAGAGGGGGAACTGGGCTGTTTAATGGCTGAATCCTCGTTTTATAATCAAGCTGAGAAAAATCGTCAATAAAGCACTTTGTTTGATGAAGCTGTTCGTTATTATCTATATATCACATTTGTTTTCAAAATGTCCAACATCTGAAAGATCGATAACATGATTGCAACTGGTTTCAACAACTAAACATGGTATGCGAAAACATTAGTGTATTACGTCACAGCGTTTTGTTTTGTTGATTAGTCTGGTTCCTGGAGTGTTGTATAATAGTATTTCACGAAACAAGGAGTCTGTGAAGCAGGGAACCAGACTAACTGTTGATACACTACCAAACAAGATTCCTTTTTATAAAAAACACGTCACAATTATTTCGTCAGACAATCGTCTGCGTCGAAACTTGATTTTTGTATTTTTCAATTAGTATAATATTCATGCCATGATTTCATTGCAAAAGTAATAATGAAACTTCTTATCATGCTTGAGGATATCTCTACGTGCGAATTCAAGAATTCTCTGAAACTCGTTTTTCCCACAATTGCCCGTATTTGTGAAACAAAACTCATTATTTTACGAAGTACTCATTTCGCTTGGCTGCCTTGCTATTTTTAATCACGTTAATGATTGAGTAGGTAATTTTTAAGCTAGTTTAATTAGATATGTACACAATAAAATGTATCACAGTGTTTGATTGATCAACTGAAATGAGTTACCTGACATGCGACCGGTGCCGCTGCTTCTTAAGCATGTAGGATTTGTATGCCTTTTGACTTTTTTTTAATTACACCTGCTTTATTTGATTCAGAAGACGTAATTACCGTGATAATAGGAAAGGAGGCCTGCTTTTTATTTAGTGCAACAATACAACAGATGCTTTTGCTAGTCCGATATCAAAAGATGGTGGACACTTAATTAGGTTCTCAGCAAAACGCTCGCAGACATAGGTGTTACAGTAGATTGACACATTTTACGTTTAATTACAAGAGGACACATTGCATTTATGATGATTACACTTAAAAGAAACTAAAAGATAGAACCAGAACACAAATTTCAATTGGTAAAAAAAATTATTTAATTGGTATTTATTTATTAAAGTACTGCCTCCACTTGGCATAAGTGACAATTTCATTGATCGAAATGTCCTTGAATATTGTTAATTGCGGTTTGCTAAGAATGTCGTTTGAAAAGAAAATGAAACAAATTAAAGGACTTCTTATTAAAAGTCGTTATTTCATAATGTTGATTAAATTTCCAGGTCCTATGTACCATTTTTGACGATAAAACGAACGGTATATCAAGTTTCCATTACCAATTTTGATTGTGATTTTATTCAAGTTCAACCAATAGGGATAAATTTTTTCGTATTTACTGGTTTAAAAATTGGGATCCACGCCTGACCCCGCGTTATAAGCGGGTTCGCGAGTTATCAAAGGAGTGGTGTATATAAATATAAACATATTTCATTTTTTAATTAAATATGTATCTGTATAAAATATTTATATATAATGGACGAAAAAAGACTTCAACGGAGTACGTATGCGATATTATGTGCGAGATCTTACCGTGTGATTGTCCAGCGAGCACCAATGTTATTACTTATATATATCCAAAACATAAAAATTCAAGTGAAAAATCACCCGAAGAAGAACTGTTTTTATGAACCAAATCATCTGCAGTTACAAACACGATTTAATAACACTCCCAGCGACGAATGGCTGGATCTTGCCAGGCTTGACTATTATAACTTTAGATATTATTCAATGAATTACGTGGATTTGCTCGACAACGCTGTTTATGTCTCAAGTAAACAGCACGCAATAGAAATTCTTCATGAACCAGTCCACAGATTTATCATGACGGGAATAATAATTCAACATTTTAATAAATTTTATGTGTTCGCGCCCAATGATGATTTTAATCGTATTGCTGATGAATTTATTGAACAATCATCAGTTGTTGAAATCATTCCAATGTGCCAGCGAACATATCCTGTATTTGACCTTGATACAAAACCAATCATCGTCGATGAAATCATTGATCACTTTGCACAGTTACGTGATTGTCCTCGAGTACTTGTTTTCGAAACTACTAGTTGATATCATGTATCATGTAAATGTACTCCGGTAAGTTTTGATCGTCAGCAAGAACTAACCAACAACGCCGCTGATAAAAATTCAGCATGGAACATTGATAGACAAGCTGGACTATACAGTATAAAGTTGACCGGAACAAAATCGCACAAACCAGGAAGAATGACCGCATGTAAAAAAACTCATTTCACATACTGATAATTTTGCTGCGTCAAAATTGTTAGTTTCTCCGACTTTGATTCAGGATAAATATACAAAATACAACGATGAACAAATTAATATTGATCATGATGATATTTCACAAGATGCGATAGAAGGAATATCTAATAGGTCCATCTGGGTCTGGTAAGATGCAATTATTGCTTAATCTGATAATGAGATGGCTCAAGTGGGATAAGTTATATTTGGTGGCACCATCTGTAGATGATCAGAGATGCTATGATGTGCTTAAAGATTTTAATGAAGAAGCGAAGTTGGACAAAGACGGTAATGATATTATTGATTTTATCACTGATATTGATGAAACCCCATCTGTAGATGACCTCGATGGATTTATTAATAATCTCGTAGTGTATGATGATGTGATGCTGGACAAACAATCAAATCCAGCTTGGATATTTTCTCGAGGCAGACACAAAAACACAGATGTTTTATATGTTACTCAGTGATATACACAAATACTTAAAGTGATCATAGACAATTGTAAACTTTTAGTTGTGTTTAATGGAGTCGATACACATACTCTGCAAAACATTCGTCAGACTTGGTGTTCAGGGGATATGGATGTGATTAAATTCAAAAAACTTCTTTTCAAAAGCTTAAGCTACCCCACACAGATTTATCACAATGAATTTACATCATCCTCGGTTGCGATATCATATAGGTCTCAAAAATTTTTGATTGAGAAACACATAGCAGCAGGGAGGGCAACATCAAAAAGTGAGTGAGTGGTTTCATAAACAAACATCCATAAAAAAAATAAAAACATAAATGTCAAAAAATAAAGTAACAAATATTGGCTATCCCAAATTGAAAAGTTTTGGGTCGGTTAGAGACTTCGGTTTTGACGTTATCGATGTTTGTATTTTCATTTTTGTTGGAAACTTTATTTTTCAGTGAAATCTCTAATTAAAAATGTTGTAGGATTCACCCCACCCCCACCCACCCCAGCTGCTTGGTTGCAGTATCGTCTTTGTTCATTTTTAATAAAAATTCATGTCTGACTTTCATATAAGTGCCTTACCGGTAATATACATTACTTGATTACAATCATGATAGCCTTGTTACTTTAACTCTACATACCCCTAGAAATTAAATGGCATAAAGTTTCAAATATTGTATGGGTGGTACAAGATATTATATAGGTTCAAATCAGAGCCACAGGACTGTTGGGGGAATGCAGAACTGATCAACACTCACAATAGACTCTCAGATCTCACAGGGGTAAAATTAGGCACTCTTTTAACATCATGGTAGGTGTTACAAAGTCATGGAATAGTATTCTTAAGTTCCAGTGCCTTCAGATTCAAAATCTTGACATTACATAAGGCTGTAAAAATCAAATTTTTTACAGCAACTGAAAGATGCAAACATAAAATTACCTTATAATATTCCAGGTAAATAAAGATGGCTTATTGTATGCTGACTTGATGCTGGATTGCCCTACAAACAGCAGTGGAAAGGTGGTGATACGAGGCAAACAAAACTGTACAGAATATGCAGAGATTGCTTATGGCAAGAGGGGACAGCTTCTTCCAGATGGTGATGAAGAAAAGAACGATGGCAGTGCTGAGACGAACATAGATGAGTGAAAAATGGTGTCTGGTTTATATATTCCATCCTGTTGGACATGACAAGCTTTTTTTGATAATTTTTGCGTTGCCACAATTTTAATGTTTATCAGTGGCAATAATGCTGCAACTTTCTAATTTCTGATTGTTGTGGCTATAAAAATAACTAAAGTTTCTTATTTCCATTCATTAATTTGTGTCTCCAACCCTTCCAGGTTGTTTTTGTATATTCAGACATATTTAATAAATGTAGAGTCCTTAATCCAGCTTTGAGTGTAAAATGTGATCATTGTCAATTTCACAGAATTTTACTGATGTAAAAAATAATATACAATTTGGTTAATAATTGTGACTGTTTAAATGAGTAAAGGTTGTTTGCATTTTTATGTGTACTTATCATTAGTGCATTGTATCGTTAAAAACCTGTTCCTAAAGCTCAGAACATTTTATTCGGAGAATGAATCAAGAAGGAAAATGCAGAATGACGTCAATATAAAGTATCCAATGGTCATTCTGACCACCAAATTATATAATGAAAATTTATTGAAACATAGCCTTTATGTATGCAGTGTGTATGCCACAAGTGGCACTTTTCAGACAAATCAAACCTTTTGAAAGAAACTGCACCAATCTGACCAGCTATTTGAAATTAACATTTTTGAACTCCAAGACTGACTGAGGCTTATCTTTCCCTAGGGGACACTCCTGGCATCAAATAATAACCTTATTAGGTGTATTTAGCTCTCAGATAAACCATATATGCTTGCCATATTTACTGTATATGTTAATACACCATATATGTTGGGACACCATAAATTAACTTCTTAAGTACTTGTTGAGTGCACTGTAGGTTCTGTGACAGGTATTTGTTTTGTGTCATAAGTTTTGGGACATCTTTTCAATCATAATTTGATGCTTATCTGGTAACCTGATTAATAAGGGTATTAATAATAGGATTTAAAAATAAAGTAATTTAGATGTTGCATCTCTAAAAAAAAATGTACTCAAACTTATATTTCATCAAAAATAATTTTTAAAAATGGTCAGTGTTTTTCTCACATTTCTTCCTAACTGCAAACTTTTGAACAACTAAATTTTATAATTCTAGGTGTAATATTGGAAACTCTGAATGTTTGCAGTTCATGCAAAATGCTTTAAATTCAAATATTTTTACATTCTCATGCCTCCATTCCCATCATGAAATTCATGTAGACTGTGTTATGTACTGCATTTATCTGTTTTATTATAGTATTCATTACACAATACTAGAACCACTCCAGTGGCCTGGTGGTTAGAGCGTCTGCCTCAGATGGGGTAGGTTATGGGTTCAATCCCTAGCCAAGTCATACCAAAGACTTACAAAAATGGTACTAGCAGCTGCCTCACTTGGCGCTCAGCATTAAGAGGCTAATGTTAGGTCTGGTCAGCCTGGTGTCAGAATAATGTGACTGGGTGGGACATCATGCTATATGTCTACGGCATGATGCCCCAGTGCTAGACATCACTGTAAACTGCCACACTGCAGACTGAAAAATTGTTAAAGTTATGTTAAAAATCCAAATCACACTTACACACACAATACTAGTCCCTAAATTTATTTGAATTTTAATAATTTAAAATATTAAATTAAATGATACTAATAATATGACCAGCTTTTAAAATTAGCAATGATTGAGGCTTATCTTTCCCTAGGTAATACTTTTGACAACAAATAATAACTTTTATTAAGTTTATTTGGCTCTCTGGTAGGCCATGTATCCTTAGGATGTAAACATGTTGTCATCTGACATGATTTTAACAGACAGACAAGCAAATTTGGCACAGACTGATTGTAGCAAAACTTGATAATACTTCCATTTCCAGAGAATATATTTGTAATACAACTTTGCATGTTGCTCATGTGTGAAGGATTGTGTATGTTGAAATTAAAAACAGATTTGATGAATTCTTTTGTAAGTATAGCTTGACTGAAGTCACTAATATTTACATCAGTGTTCGTACATTTTTATCCCTTTTTATTGCTATTTCATCATTATTCATCGGATTTGATTGTTCATGACATTTTATTGAACAGAGCCAACATGGGCCATTTGCTTAAACAGACATTGACCTTTGTAGTGTATAAATCTATAAAAACAAAATTCAGATGCAGACATTAAATTAAATATTACTTGCTGCAGTGTGAAGTGTCCATCAATGTTGATTACAATCAAGTGTTTACTAGTAAGTATATTGCTTCCATTTTCATGCAAATCAGAAAAACAAATGCTTGTATTATATTTTGTGTTTTGCTGTTTGCTGTGTGTGATGCAATAGAAGTTCTGATTTGATTTACATTTGCCTTTTTCTTAAGTCTATTCCCAAGTAATATTTCATTAGTTATCTACCAGTGCAGGGCCCTTAGTTTGTAATGGCAGCACTCACATAGTTTTCCCAACTGTTTGATTTAGCTGTGCATTTGATGTACTTGCTCAATGCAATGTAGTCCTATGTTCAATTAACAGTTATTTATCCTGTAATCATGACACATAATTTAAAGCCATTCAGTTGCAGCACATGCTTTAATAGATTTCATAGAATGTATGCTCAAAGTGTCACTTGCATAGCCTTAACTGGTCCATTGTTTCAGTTTATTTTCAAAATTCCTCTGAATACCAGTAAAATGAAACCAAGGTCGACTTCCATAGGTCAGCCTACTTTGTATATCAAGAATTTGATCATGCTGATGATATATTGAGATTCATTTTCAAGATGTTGAAAGACTGGTAAATTATTTACATGTATATTATCCCTATGTATGCCCCTTACAATTACAAAGATCATCTACTTACCACATTTCTACCAAAAGCTGTAATCTTTGTGTACAAAGCGAAGCATGTGCCCTCTGAATGGGGAAAAGATAGCTGGATTACCAATAATTAGTGCTCACCTGGCTTTAACATACATGTGTTTCTGCCAGATGTAGGACAAGGTACTGTTTTGGATTTTATTTTATGTGTATTACAGAAACCAGCCAGCTGCATGGCTAAATAATGGGATTAAGGATAATTAGCATATATTCACAACAAACTGTTAATTGATTGCTATATTGTTGTAATCTGAAGAGCTTAAGCCAAATGCTGGATGACTTTTTAGGTATTACAAGTAATAATTTATGTATCAAATGTGGTCCATGATGGCTTTTGAGTCTGATTAAAAATTGGATGTCCTTTGGCATAAGTGAGATAGAAAGGAAGACCGACTGAAATTTAAAAATGATTTGGGCAGAAGCAGTTACGTATTTAAATTGTTATGGTCTTATTTAACCGAAATTGTGTTGTCCAAGATGTTTCAGGTTAAAGTTTACTGAATAATAATTGAGTTGTCCCTTGCTTACACCTACACTAGTGTAATGCAACACTAGTTAAATATATTAAGTGGCATCCAAAGTCTAAAAACAGGGTTCCCATGCTACCGGAAAATTGGGAAAAAGTCAGGAGAAGTGATAATTTTTTCCGACCTTGAAAAGTCATTGAATTTTGCAAATATTGATGAAAGTCGGCAAAAGCCCGGGAATTTTCCACCGCCATTTAACGCCTGAAACAATCACGTGATTGAGTCATAACTAAACTGATTGTAAGTTAAAATTATCAAATTCTAACCAGAATATTCAGAGGGTGTGGCATGGATCATTTGGGTGCTTGCAATAAAAATATATGCTTAGTCAATCCAAATGCTCAGTTGATTAGATTCATCTAGTAGACTTCTATTTTCAAAGTCAGCTCGATATCCGTATCTTTCCTTACATGGAAGGTTTAAAAACCAGTCTAGCATCACAAGAGGCCAACATGGTGGTGGCAAAGCATAGCCGCTTACCGGATGGCCTAGCAAACTTTAAACATTGTTAGATCAATACAGGCATGAAATAGATATGAAAATTACTTATTTTCTCAAAAATTGTATTAAAATCGTTATGTCTTTAATCTGCTGAAAGACAAAAGTAAACTACGGCATTGATGAAATTTGACCTGGTATTCGGGATTTGCATTGCTAGTCACACAAGTACACAAATCTAACAACCCACATTTTAAAGTGTTGTAGAGAAAAAAATAAAACATTAAGTGAAAGTTGTATACTGGTTGTAATAAAAATACATAAACAAAAGAACACTAATATTTTCCATATTTATATATATTCCGAGAACAACTTCTGGAGTTTTGTTGTTTCACGTGACTACCACGTCGACATGTGCTGTCTGCCTGATAAATCAGACTGGACAGATTGCTGGTTTTTACAAAAAGTATCTGGCTTTCATTTAATATAATTGAATATCTGTACAACATCATTAAAAATGAGTTTATTGTTGATATCATGTGACTATTGGACTTCCGATGTCATTGTTTGAGATTTGTGAAGTTATGTGACTAGTAATGCAAAATGGTGAGTACCAGGTTAAGTTTCATCTATGCCGTAGTTTCGTCTAGTCTGTCAGCAGATTAAAGACATGACAATTATAAACTTGGCATTTCTGAGAAAATAAATCATTTTCCTATCGATTTCATGCAGATATAAGTCGATATAAGATAAGTTTAAATTTTCTAGACTCACTTGTAAGCAACTACCATATGTCATTACCGCACGGTGGCGGCAAATTCCAAATTTTCGATAAGCAATTGCAATGACCCCACACCCCAACCTAAATGTCCAAAATTCAAAATGGGGTGGGAATATTCAGAGGAAACCCAGATTAGAAAATGGACTGCTACTCGTTTTAAGCCAAATTTGTAGTCCAAATTGTTGAACCTCAGAGCTGAAATGAGAAATTGTTGTCCCTTGTATTATATATTAAAAAAACAATACAAGTCCCTGTATCAATACAGGTTTGGGGATTGGTTTAACAAATTATGAGAAGACAAGTTGATTTTACAGAAAATTCAGTCCTTATTTTTATACAACAATATATAATTTTGAAGGTCTTTTGTCAAAATTGAAAATCAATCCTTTTTGAAAATGTTTTTTAAATAATGGATTTTTAACCAGATCATTTTAAGGAGGTTAAGTTGTTTGAAAAATCTTGTTTGGGATTTTATTGGCACAGATAAATTCAGGGTTAAACTCTTTTCATAACAAGATAAGATTCTAATTATTTGCATTTTCTTTTTTTTATACAGTAATAGGAAATGTTTACTTTCTATAAGATGCATATACATATCTATATAGAATCTATGTTGGGGTTTGGACCGAGACAAGGAAATCCCAGTCGCGGGGTTACATTATATGTCTCCCCACTCGGCCATCCTCGTGGGGAGACATATAATGTAACCCCGCGACTGGGATTTCCTTGTCTCGATCCAAACCCCAACATAGATTCTTTTTCTCACCCAATATTATCATATAAAGTAAGAAAGAATACCGTTACTTGTGCAGTATAGTTTGTGCGCAAATGTTTACATGCGGTGCATTAATACAAATATGTTAATGAGGAATGTGGCGTGACGTGTCATCCGAAGTACACAGTTTTTATGCGTGAGCCAAACAAAATAACAACATAAAACATTGCATAGTTTTCAGGTATTATCACATTTAATATATGGATGTTATATGCAATAAACAATAAATAGTTAATACTTATCACAAGAAAATGTTTCATTTTCATCAGTTCCAATTTAGAAATTTATATTGTACATAATGAGATGATACTTGGCACACAGCTGTGTTGTAGTGTAGGGTAACATATAGGCGATTCAAGTTACATGCAGCATGAGTGTCTGTGCTTGAGTTTTTCACGGGTAATTTAGATATCCGTGTCACTGTCGTATATAATTCTCCTTTTCTTTTGGAGGAGGTGAAACTGTTTGTGACATACTTGTGTTGTAATTAATATTGATTTTAAAATTACCACCCTGTATGAAAGACCCTCCAAATACAGACCCTAGCTGATAACCATGTGATGAAGTTTCAAGTTCACAGTTTCTTGGAAAATTTATATTTTCTGTCTTGGAAATATGGCAAGTGTTGCTATTAGTAGTGAAAGGATCCACTACAGGAAAATTTGCTTGTGGAAAAACTTGTGGACGGATAAAAAATTCCCTCTGGCTGGTAAGTTCATTATTTGTCATACCAATTTATAGAAATATAATCAAACTTGTTTTGTGTTATAAATTTTGTGGTTTTATACATGATCATCTTTTCTGACTTAGATGTTTTGGAGAGTGTTGAATGAGAAACATCTCTAGATTTAGAAAATGCATGTTTTATAATCTAAAATGTTCTTTATTTCCATTCAGTAATGGTCATATGTGAACCTTGAAAAAATTAAGGAAAAACCCTGCAAATGACCTGGAAATTTATCTTTAGAAAAGCATGGGAACCATGTAAAAAGAAACTGTATAAAGCAAGATATGCTTCTTCAGATATAAATGAACATCAGCACTGCTGATCCAATGAGTAAATAGGACATTGATAGAGCAATTAGACAATGGCTGACCTCGGGACCTGGAGGAAAAATATTTTGAGCTCTAAATAAACACACAAGTCAGTGTAATATGAATATATGCTGTATCTTTTTTATTTGAAGTACAGCAATTGCAACATTGTGTTATTATGAAATAAATAGGGTATATGAAAATTATAGTTGGGGTTTGTTGAATTTTGTTAAATCACCAGGTTTATTTTTGATCCAAAAGGAATTTTTGTGTACTGCAACTATACAACTGACTGTATTTCTTTTTAAATATACATAATTGCTTATTCCATAAAAATTTTCATCCTGAAAGAATGAATAGATGCATAGTTTAAAGTCTAATATCTGATATTTTCAGACAATTTCACCAGTTCTATCAACTTGCACCACTTGCTTTTCACAGGTCAGGTTTTGGTCTTACCGTAATTAAATTTGAAAATGTTACAAATTATTTTTGTAATATGCATATAAGAAGAATATATTTTTAATATTTTAAGATTCTTGAAAATAACATTGTATTCAGTTATGTAGGGTTAGGGTCAGGGTTTGTGATTAGGGTTTGAACTGCATTTGCTGTTATTATTATTATTAACCCTAACCTTAACCCCTAACTGACTAAATGTTCAACAGTAATCTATGAACAATGCTTCAAAAGATTTGAACTTTCGGGAAACCCAAACCCTATATTTCTTCTGGTTTTGTTGCTTTATGGCATAGCAACACAAGTAGATTGGTTATTTAGTGCTGATGCAAATGACAAAAGTGCCTTGCCCAAGACTGGTATAATCAAGAATATATTTATAATTTTTTAGATTCTTGAAATAAAACTTGTAATCCTTTGAATTATATATAGTTTGTTATTTTTGTAACTTAAGACATATTTTATCAAGAATTCAGTTTGTATTGTCATTATTAGCAAAATAGAAGACATAAGTATGACTTGACTTTGTGTTGGCTTCAGCAATGATTAGATTTTCTTTGAAATATTTGAGTGTTGTTAAGCATCTATCATTTGTGGCTTTCAGATCAGCAGAACATCAGCTATATTGCAGACTTGTATCTAGTATTTAATTATTTGCACATTCATTTCACAAAATGTATGATGTGAAGAAGTCAATAGGAAAAATACATCAGCTGGACTAGTCCAGGCTATCTTTCTTTCGAGATCCTAGGCAAGCATTTGGAGTGGGTTTCATAGCACCTACCCCTGGTTATGGAGTATAACCTTGCACATTTTTCTAGTCTTGGTTAAATTTTTGCTTTTATCAGATTTGTATACACCAACAATACAGTGGAATGTTCTGTGTTATAATTTCATCCTTCAGTCCAATCCATTTGTTTTGTCTGTTACCCATTTGGTTTCTGCACGATAACTTTAGTTGTCCTCGATCTGCAGTTATCAAACTTTGTAGATTGTGTTTCCTCTTGGGGTATTTTGGATGGCTTGCACTTTGGGAAAGAAAGAAGTCTGCCATTGTTATGGTCTAAAGATCAAAGGTCAAGGTCACTGTCAGACAGAACTATAATGTTTTAAGCAACATAAAATTTCTTATACATCACATACCTGGCCATAAACTTTGCACATGGATTGTACTTAGGATAAGGAAGAACCAATCTTTTCAGGATCATAAAGGCATAGGTCAAGATCAGTGACTGAAAGCTAAAACATTCTCTTTGTGCAAAAATAGGGTTCGCACAGTCATTGATATTTCACCCAGGTCATTGAAAGTCAGGGAATTTTAGAGATTTTGCATCAAAAAATAATAAAGTGATTGAAAATGTTACTTTCGAGTAATTTATTTCACTTTGTGTGACAAGGAAGTAATACACATTATTGTACAAGTCAGACAAGGAAGTAATACACATTATTGTACAAGTCATGTGGGTCATGTATGCACACTTACTCATTTTAAATTAAATATAAATTGTTCTTTTAAAATTTAACGCTAATTTTCTTTAACCAAAGTCTATTCAATCTTGATTATTGAATGCTCTGCACTTTAACTGTCGCCAAGAAACTTCCAGATGAAAATGATCTCTCGCTATGGATTTTTACAATGGTGGCCATGTACTAAACTTGGGTCAAAATAAGAGCATATCAAGTTGAATCGTCACAATCGAGAGTAGTGCAAATTTGTTTATCAATATGCATAGCTTTCATTGTGACATCATAGCATGTGACATTCAATCCTGATTGTATTGGATCACACCTTTATATTCATTTTGTCCAAAAATGTCTTCATACTTTAAAAAAATTTTACTATATGCAGCTCTTGTGGCATCTAAATAATGACCTTCCAAATCCAGGAAGCAGGTTCATAAAGACTTAGAGACAAACAACTCATCTACTCATAGGATAAAGACCCTTTTGTCAGACCTTTTAGTTCTTTTGATTCTATCCGACCTTCCTGAAATGCGATTAAAGTCTAGCCCACACTAAATTACATAAAACATTTTCTGATGTATCAACAATTATGAGAGCTTTACAAACTACTTACAGAAGATAAAAGAAAGTTAAAACTAAAATTTGACAAATATCAAAAGTAATAGTGTTCACATTATTGTGTCTAAAAATGCGAAATAATTAACGTCTATTTCCTATACAATTTCTGTGCAGTTTGTGGGAAATATTCCCACAAGTTTTGTCACATTATGTAACTACTCACTCCATGTTTCAGTTTGTTGGTCTGAAGTAGGTAATATGTAATGAGATCATTAGCTGTTATGGCTGATTGATAAAATGCATAGTTGGTTATATTTCTTGTTTTTACATGTCTTGTCATAAAGTTCATTCTTTCGCACCACAGCACAGTTAATCTGTGGAAATATGTGTAATCTTATCTCTGACTTTTATGTGAAATTTCCTGAAAATGCAATATTTATGATTCTTGCTTAACATACATGTTTGATGAATGTAATGCAGAAAAAGAAAATAGCATAATTTAAGTCTTTCCATCTAAATCGGCAGATAATTTGGTAATTCTGTGTCAGACTGCATTGTCTCAAAATAAATAATGTTTCCAAAACATCAAGAGTCCATTTAATGACCTAACACTTTACTAACAGAAAATAATTTATAGAAATCCAAGATAAGTGTTAAAATATTTACTTATCTCCTGTAAGTTTACCTTAACATATTTAGCTTAATTTCTTAGCATTTCTATAGTCTTATAGTTGTCAGATTTCAGAGGGACCTAACTGTTTCGGGGCTTTCTTGCATTTGATTGTGAGCTACTACTTAATGGTTTAAAACAAAAAAGATACCTTTTAACCAGAGTTTTAAAATTCTAAGGAAATTATTTTCTTTGACATTTTCTATTAACTTTTAACAATTTCTGGAGGGAACTTAATTCAAATTTACCTTCAATTTTGATCATATAAGGGATGTCCTTAAAGAATATAGACAAAAAATTAGTCAGTTTTGACTCCCACCCTCTCAGTTGCAGAGTGTACACTTTTCTACATATGTACATTTGTGTTTCCACAATGCTTCCCAACAATAGCTGGAACAATCGAACTTTGAAAGATGAAGTTTAATACATTTGCTTAAAATAAGGATATGGAGTTTTGATGCCCCTATCGTACCCCTGTGGAGAATTTGCATTTTATCTTGACTCATTTGCTAGCTTGTTACAGCCTTATTACCAACTAAAATATAAAAATTCTTATGTATATTGATCCCCCAACAGTGCAGAATGTACATACTTATTAACCGTTACCCCCTCCCAATACTAAGGCATACACTTCTGACAAGTCCCCTCCCACACTATTCCATACATTCATAATTCATTTACCCCAGGATAGATGCATCAAGCAGTACTGTTGGCCATATTACTCTTTTTCATAAGTCAACCAGTGGCAATCACATAACAGCCTTAACATTATGTTTCTGGTGCAATAGAAAGCTGACCAATTGCTTTCAAATCAGATCAGAGTTGACACCTCCCATCATGTTTTGGAAGAAAAAAAGTCACAGTTTTTTAAGATGGAAGCAATTTCTAGGTTATTTGAGGTTATTCTAACTGTTAACAGATGAATCTAGTCTGTGACTATTATACAAACACCTACTACTGCATAATCTTAATATTGGTGTCTGTATCATCCCTATGGGTACTAGATTATTGGATTCATGGGAAGCAAAATATTGACCCTGGGTCAACAGCTGCAATCCCCCAGTGCATCAGCAGAGATTTTATTTTGAGACAAATGTGATGTGTTTAGATTTTTGACTCACTGATTACAAAGCCCAATTTTCAAAAACATATATATACCAGCTTCAGATTTTATTTAAGTTTTTGACTAATCAGATTGTGTTTTCGCTTTGGGCTGAAATCTTTCAGCCCAAAATAGTAAATGCTGATTATGAGAATCTTTGTAGCCCCGCAACCAATGTCTGGTTAAATCCCTATTTATAATGAGATTGTAATTTTACTATCTGTTGGGGAAGACAGGCTAAATAAACCAAATTTTGGGTAAGGATCCCTATTGCCTGATTTGTGTGGCTCTTTCACAAGTAATGCATATTTAGCCAATTTTAGGTATTTACTATGAAGTTGCTCTTCATAACCATTAGTGTAACTCCTAGACAGACACCAGCTTCTTTGCTAAATGTATGCTTAGCCAAAACTGGATGTGGGCTATAATTCCATCTTCATAGTCTACAAGCATAACTTTTAGGCAAAAACAAAATTGTGGTTAAATGTATGTTTACCCAAAATTTGGCTGGTAACTAAATGCATATTTGTATAACTGATATGGCAGTGAGACACTGAATTCTAGCTAACTTTTCCCAAATTGGGTTAACCATTTCATTGTCTTTTTCAATAAGATTTATGTATGACTTTAATTTAAGCAGAAACCAAATTTTGGTTCAAAATATGCTTAGCCAAAACTTGGCTGGTCAGTGCAATGCTTTTTATATAAACCACATTAATACTAGTAACCAAAATCTGGTTAACGGCATGATTATCCACATTTTCCTTCACTTCCATGTCTCTTTCCATAATGTTCATGTATGACTTTTATACAGAAAACAAATTTTGGATAATTGTATGCTGAACCCAACTTTGGCTCTTGGCTGCAATGTCCATTTTGTTTAACCTACAGATATGACTTCTAGAATCCTAAGGTTGGCTGAATGTATGTTTAGTTAAATTTGACTTGGCACTGTAAGGTTTATTTTCATAACCTCAGAAATAATCCTCAGCAGTAAATACAACATTGACATAAGTCAATTAAAATATAATCTCTGATGTTCCAAAACATTCACTGAATGAAATTTCTGGGACCAAAAATTATCAAAAACTTTCAATTTCTGAATGATCATGATCAAACCTATTTTTATCAGTATAGACATGTCCTTGAGGCAAAATTTTCTGTAGAGAAAATCATTAGCTGCAACATTTTCTGGATCTGCATGTGGTAAAAACGTGTATTTAATTTTACACCAAAGAGTCAGTTGCTAATATCTGTAATGAGTTTTCCATACCCAAATCTGTAAAAGGGCTGCAAAATTCACCAGTAAAACATGATCTCTCTTTTTTTCATTTACATCTAGGGTAAATCCTCGAAAGTTTTTTTGTCACAAAAATTATACTTTCATTATCAACTAATCCTGGCCAGTCCAACCCGTGCATATTCAATTTTATCTTCACCCATTTCTAAACTGGTTCAGATTCTTCAGCTTAATTAGTATCAGAGCTTCATTTAAGAAAGTGAGAAGGAATATTAAAATAGATCTCTCTAATCAAGAGTTATATTGTTTGTTGTCATCATTTATCTCTCATCAATTCAAGATTGGAATATGTTATTACTTCATAGTTATGCTATTTCACATCTGTAACAATATTTTATGTCAAATACAGTGATCACAAGAGTGTTAGTCATTAAATTATACTTGTCATACTCATAGGATATATAACTTTGTATCTCTATATGTTTGAATACATTGTCATATTATAGCAGAATGACATTGCCATACAAAAATGTCTTTAAATATATAGTTTTTCTTACATTCTGTCAGAGTAAATGTTATTAACAGGGCTGAACAGGCAAATTGTTATTTCATTTTGATACATCAAGAAAGAAAAGTTGATTTGTTTTTCCCCAACTTAATTCAAAATTCCCCCTGCCCCCTTTTCTTTCTTTCCATTGAAAGCTGCTGTCTCACTGCTTTTAGTATTTCAATGAATGAAATGAATGAGATAAAGGGTTATTACACTGAAGTATGAGGTCATGGTCAGTGACCTGGATGTAAGAGAAGTGATTGGCTACTTATATTAAATGCAGTAGAACTGTCTAGTATGTTACTCATGTTTGCAAATATAAATGGTTTAAATAGAATGGGAGCTGATTAAACCAGTGAAAGTATGAATCATCACTTTTGATTGTACTTTGCATTCCTTTCACCAAACAAATTTTGAACCCAAATGACCTTGGCACAATTTGTTCTCTGCTAATGTGCATCTTTATTTGACATGGCTTGTAACAACTAGAAACATTTGAAAGTAATTAAAAACTGTTCACTTTTTGCAATGAAAATATTATGTTATACTTGTCCATAATTGCTATCTCATTTCACACTAAAGATCTGCTGATCAATGGAGCAGCCAGTGTTAGCCATTTGTAATTCACATGCTTAAACACAAGTCAAGCTCTTGCTAAAATTATTAATGAATGTGAAACCCTGACAGGGTAGTAAAAGGGATACCCACTGGACATGCGATTATGTGGGGAAAACTGCGTAAAGTGTCTTCCTCCAGTGTCAGTGTTGAGAAGGATTTCAGGTGCCAAAATTAACTGATTGTCAAGTTCAAATTCCCTGTAGGCGGGAAGCAAATGTCAACACAGGAATGTGTGTAAACCAGTTTCATTTGGAAATCAATGTATGGGATCAACAGTGAGGTAATAGCATCAAGGATTTCCATTGATCTCACTTTAGAGTGCAATATAGGCTGTATTGATTGCAAGAACAAATGATCATGACATTGGAATTGAGATGCGTATATGGTAAATGCTAACAAGTATAATAACTGTTAGCAGGTATAATTTGTATCAGCCAAAATCCTTACAAAATGGAAACTGACACAATTAAAGATCCAGCTTAGGGTTTCAAGAATAACTCTAGGTCCTATCATAAATAACATACACTGTCTATGGGTCTTGTATGGATATGGGGAAGATCTACATAGTGATAGTTGATTGCTATGTATATTTAATTTGTATTGTTGTTTGGCTTTTTTCTCCATGGTTATATGTTATGTATATTTCTAAGTTGTACTTGACCCCTTAGTCCAAAATCAAGTTCATGATGCACTTGATCAGTGACATTTGTTTTGTTAGCAACATAATATATAGCTGATAGTTCTGTGTGAGTGCAAATTAAGTATTAGGATCGTTAATAATGGAGGTAAACATGTTTATGTAAATATGAGCCTAGGACATTGGCTTTTCATTTGGAAAATCTTTAACTTGTTGACAACTTTCAATGTTTTGAAAAGTTGCTGACCTACATCCTGGCTTTGTTATTGTGTCTTAGCTCTTTATATCAATGTTGTTTACTTAAAATATTATTCATGCTTGTGTAGACATCTGAAGCAGAATCACTCTTATTATTGTTTACAGTTTGTAACTTTAGGTGGATTTAATTATTTAAATTATTCACTGGAACTACAAAGTGCTCAATAATATTCTTGGATTTAAACATTAATTTGGAATATAGTTGATTCAGACAAGGAAGTTTTGGATTATATTAGTGTGATATATCAAAAGACTGTTAACACATCTAGGTTGCTGGCACATTAGCACATTCAAGACTACAGGCACATCACATTCAGTGATAGTTTGTTTGGAGTATCACTGGAATTTAATTAGAACTCTATTAATTTGGATTTGTGACAAAAAGTTTAGGACTGTTTGGGAATTGATACACAATACTGTAAGTTCTTTTAAATTGTCACTTTGTATTCTAGGTAAATAAATCATTTGTTGAATTTTACAAAACTTGTTGGTTTTTGCTCTTTTCTGCTACTGAATGTAAGATCATAGAGTTGTAACATAGTCATCAGAATCATCCTTCTCCTCTTTACTGAACAATTATATTCATGATGTCATTGTTGATTCTCATTTCTGTTAATGTCATGTAATCACATAATTATCAATTAATCAAATATTGAGTTAACCTGTTAATCAGCTAGAGATGGTATACTTCTGCTTTTCAAATTTAATTCAGAAGGGAATGTTGCTAGTATAGTTAACATTTCATTCGCTACATGACTGAAACAAACAATGCTTGATTTATTTCATTGGCAAAGATAACTTTTTTGTCAGAAATAAGCATTATTGAGAATTCTTGTGTTTTTTACTCAAGTTAGTGTTTGCATTTCCAGGTCATATAGTTCTTGTTGCATGCTTACAATAGAAAACAGCTCTACACAGATCATGAAATAAGGACAGCACAACAATAGTTATTATTTCTAAACACTGAAGAACATTGTTTGCATCTTTAAAACCTTTTTTAACTGATCTGTTGGATTTCAGAAGAATACTCCACTAGCTACTTAGCAACCTATTTATTTAAAATCAGTGTTGAGGATAGTTTGGCTTTATTATTGAAAAAGAGAACCAACATCAATTTAAAATGCTGAATTCCCATATAAATAATGGGCTAAATCAAACATTTCTACTTGCAGTGATAAACATATTACATGTATGTGGATCTCATTCAGATTGTGTAATGTTAATATTTATAACTAATAAGAACCAATGAATATTTATTTTTCCCAATTGGTAAAATAATTTATAAGCATCGGAAGAACATGGCTGTAAACTTTCAGTTGCCAAAGTCCAGTAGTATTTAACTTTCCATTATAAGTGTTGTAATTGAAATTAGTACACCAGAAGGGTGAAATAGCTGAGGGCCATGAAGCTTGATTGAGAGTTTGATTATCTTATAATTGGACTCCAGCTGAGTGCCTCTGACTTAGCTATTGTCCATTTGGCAACAGCTCTCGGATCATAAAGTCAGCTCAATACTGAGCATTTAATTTTTAATATTACATAAACACATTTGTAAAGTTTAGAAATTGCCATTGAAATAATCATATACATTTATTTACAGAAATTAATGGCACTTATATTTTTAGATTAGCAAATTTAATTTCATGATGTTGCAACTTTAAATGAGACAAAATATACATTTTTAAAAGACTGGCTTAAACATCTTGGAGAAAGAATTATTAAGATTAATAAAAACATTCAGAAGTTGATCCAACACATTCATGCATGTCTTCAGCAGTATTTCTTATTACCAAGATTTATTGAAGTAATATGCTGAAATTATATTTGTAATTTAAAGTAGCTGATAGATTATGATAAAGGACTGGTTAAATAAGGAAGGAATTGTCCTTCATCATACAAATTGTCAAGATTAAGTTACTTACTCTTGGGCATGTAACCTTTCTACAGTGTTTAAATATTTACTGATAATTGTTATTACAAAATAAGGCAATCTTGGTAATCCTAACAGTTATAATTAATTACAATCTGTTGTTTCTGCTTTACTCTTGTAAAATCATATGGCCAAAATACATGGCAAAATGGCCAAGATGGGCATTAAAATACAACTTGAGAGATTTCTTTGTTCAGGTGCACTTGGAAACAAAAGACACTCATCACTAATGATGAGCTACATGGATTTGTTTTCACCCTAAGAGCAATCTATTTGATGAATATTTAAAACCCACATGCAGTGTTTATCATCTTTTGTTTACATGGTAATTACAGTAAACCAATACAAACATACTGTTTGGCTATGATTTAAATCTATAAAAGGTAAGTGCTCTCAAATCATTATCAATGTGAACTTGTCAGAGATTGATTTGATCTATATGTCACTGATTTCAAGGTGACATGGGGATAATTGTTACGCAACTGCATAAAATAAATGTTCTCAAAATCATGATTTGCAAGTATAAATAAATATAAATATATCATTTCAACATTTCTATCTTTAATTATTATTGATATGGAAGCGACGAGTTTGCTAGTATATCTAGGGGAAAAAGGAAAATTTACTCTTCTGGTTTTAAGGAATCAACGTTTTCATGGTCCATCTTTTGCGAAGGTTGTTGTATGACATGTGGATGAAACTTTGGTGGCATGTAAATGGAAGATGTGAGTGGACAGAAAACTCCCCAGAATCAAAAGCAAACATAATGATAATTGATTATACTTTGTTTTCTTACTGGATGGATCCATTAATCTGCATAACCAATTTACATTTAAGTGAAAAAAAAGACAAAGAAAATTGTTATGATTTAATAAAACATGATTATATTCAAGTTCTTTGTTGCTGAATTTTATTGTTCCAGGTCTTTTTTATCCAAACATCTCTCTCTGTCTCTCTCAAAAACTGTAATACTTTTGTAGAACTTTTATCAGCCTATCCATCTGTCCGATAGAATACATGATAGGAGAGTTTGACGGATATGTACGATATTATTTTCTCAGAGTCTTCCTGCATGTATGTGTGTGTCATTTGGATTTGTAACAGCTTTAAAATTTTAGTCATGTTGCATTAATGTCTACAGTGTGGCAGTTTATAGTGATGTTTTGTACTAGGGCATCATGCCACAGACATGTGGCATCATGTCCCACCCAGTCACATTATCCTAACACCAGGCTGACTAGTCCTAACACTAACCTCCTAATGGTAAGTGCTAGGCAATGCAGTTGTTAGTAACATTTTTATAAGTCTTTGGCATAACTTAGCCAGGGTTTGAACTAGCGACCTTCCACATCCGAGGTGAATGCTCTAACCACTTAGGCTACTGGAGCAGTCTGGTGTGCCTGTAATATGTATACATCTGAGAAATAAACATTATACTACCGTGGTGCGTCCTTGGGCAAGGGACTTTACTCCATTTGCCTCAGCACGAATAACATACTTCTGTTGCTGTGCTGAAAAACACCAAACAAACTGTATTATGTAAATATGCAAGGAAGATACTCTGATAACCCATTCTCTTGATATGTCTAGTAACAGAAATGACTGCATGTCAGAGTTGCTCCCACTAATTTAATTTCATGTATAATCATGACAAAGTTGTCAATAAGGGGTGAGTGTGTGTGTGTGTGTGTGTGTGTGTGTGTGTGTGTGTGTGTGTGTGTGTGTGTGTGTGACAAATAAACATTATACTATCATTTCTTTTAGTTCCATATTGTGTAGATATATAAAGAAGCTTACCATTATAATAGTTTCTGTTGGTCTGTCTATTAATAGAATTCTGTTAGGGTACAGTTGTGTGGTACTATTTTCTCTGGGTCTGACTGATAGCAGAATTCTGTTAAGGAGGGAATGTATGATAATACTTTGTCTGGGTCTGCATGTTAGCAGAATTATCTTAAGGATGAACAACTGTGACATTTTCTCTGGATCTGCCTGTTAACAGAATTCTGTTAAGGAGGGATTGGGTGATAATATTTTCTATGGGTCTATGTGATAGAAAATATTTACTAAACTTGATGATATGGAAACAGTCAAATGCAAATGAAGCTGTTTTCATCACATTCACTAACTTGGGTTTTTTCTTCTGTGTTCATTTTACATAGAAATAATATTAGCGTGTAGCAATTAATTACATGATCACTCGTGTATGGGCGTGACATATTGCACAATGATATGTCACTGGAGAGTATTCATAGATATTTTCACAACAAAAAGTAAGGATTGATATTTATGCATTTATTTTTATTAGCATACATGATAGTAGCTATTAGTAATGCATACAGAAATGGGCCTTTTTGGACCAGATCGTTTAAGTACATGTCCGTTGTGGCAATGGACCTTTTTTGTACAGGTCCATTTTGACCCTGAACCATAAACACAATCAGGGAACTGGCTGAGTAAAGTCGAATAAAATAAATTTTTCATGTTGCCATGATTCTTATCTCCATAGAGTTGCCAAATTCCAATGGATTCATAACTTTTCAGCTCTTCTATGGCTGTGGTTTTTGCTGTTGTTATAACAGATAGTAGGAATGTCGCCTCTGCAGCTGTTACTATTGTTATATTTTATCGATTGGGAAAAGAATAGTCACTAAAATAGCCATGTAAAACTGTCCACCATTAATTATAACATTACAAACATTGCAGCAGACTAAAGTCTCCAATAGTAACTCTAATCAAGTAATACACAAGGGCAGTCTTAGCGAGTGTTAATAAGTAAATTATTTCCACATTCAGGCTTATAATGTTCATTAGAAATTAAAAGTTCAATGACACCTGGTTTGGCTTCATGACAATCAGCCCTGGAAAATTAAGAAATTGATGTCCTTTCTCAGTTATTCATGGCATAATGTGAAGATTTTTATTACTTGTATTAGTAGAGAACCTGTTTTGGATGACAGAAGTGAAGTTAAGCAGAAAATATGTGAATGAAAGATAAAATACTTGTAACCTCAATAGGACAAAGCAAAGCGGGATACTTGAGCCATATCTTCTTGCTATTGATGATGAATAGCAAATACCACATTCAAACTTCTCAGAAAATTGCGTTAAATGGATTAGTGATAAGTATACATTGACTGTTGTTGCTACCATTCTTGTAAGCAGTAGATGCATAACTTTCTTAGTTTTGTTTTTTAAGCTCAATACAATTTTGAATTCCCCCATTGTAGTTTGTGACAGGTTGGAGTAAATGCTAGTCAATGTTGCTCGATAACTTCCGATGATCTTCTGTTATTGTGATGGATTCTTTTTGCTATGCCATGTGTGTACGACGAGCAATGGGAATGGATTATAGTGCAGACAGATGTGATCAGTCCTCTTTCACTTCTTTATTTACTTCCTTTCTTTCTGCTTCGAATGGGATGACTTCTTTATCTTTTTGACCCACGCTTTCATTTCTTTGTATAGTAGGTAAAGGTGGAAACCTGATTGGTAGTTTTCAATTTCCACATGTTCCTCTCACTCCTCTTTCACAATGAGAGTCAGTTGTAGAATTTGTTTACATTGAAATTGTCGCTAACAATGCTTCTTGCCTATCTTGAGGTAAATTGATTTCTTTCAGTACTGGGGAGAATTCTTGTGATTCAGAGGTGTTTTGTGAACAATGTCTTCTATTTGCTTTTGATGAAATGTCTCTGACTATGTCTTTGACAGTCACTGAGTGTGTGTGTGTGTGTGTGTGTGTGTGTGTCATCAATATCCCCACTATTGTAAATTCTTGGCCATCTAAGTCACAATTGCACTTGGAGTGCTTGCTGTCTCATCTAAACTTTCTGGTGAAGCCTTTGAAGATGTTGCAGCAATTGCCAGCATCTGTGTGACTTTTGAAAGTTTCTGACAGGTTTGCTTGGTCAATCAAAGATTGCAACTCTTGTTGTAAATGATCTGTTCCAGTGAGAATTGCGAGGCAAATGTAGTATCCGCAGCTGTAGCAATGGTTGGAGGTCCATACACCTTTAGCAAAGTCCAATGCTAAAGTTTATCTTTCGTTAGGCATATTTGATTTGCATTCTTTGTTAGTTTTGTTTATTCATAATATGCTATGGGCAATGTAAAATTGTTTTTAGTATCTAACCTAGTCCAAAATCAGTGACAGTTTTGTAAACAACATTCTTTTTTTAGTGAAAGAAAACTATTAAGAATGATTGTGTTAATCAGAGTTAAGGATATTGGTATTTTTCACATAGCAACACTTGGTGTATATTGCATTTGTCTTATGCTTTATTATGATTGTTGTAATGGACCTTCTAATTATGGCTTAGATTGCTCTAGAATTATGAACTTTTGACCTTTTCTGCATTTTCTTTTAATGTCTTAGATTTTTATAAAAATCTTGTTTATCTGAAAATTAATCATAATAACAACTGAGCAGAATCAATTTTATTTTTATTGTGTTTGAATTGATTTGTGTTGAAATTATTTAATTCAGAAATATTCTACTCTGGAAATACAAAGTGCTCCATTAAATATTCTTGGACAGAGAGATTTGGAATTATAGTGAAATTCAAATAAGGATTATATCTTCTTAGATTATATTGTTGTGATTTAACAAAAGACTGTTGGCACATTATTATAATTCATGTTATTGGTACATTATTACGTAAGAGACTACAGGCCACTGCAGGCATATCAACACCTTCAGCATTGGAAGTTATTTGGAATACTACTGAAGTTTATTCAGAACTTAATTAAATAGGACTCATATTAGAATTTCTAGGATTATGTAGGATTTAATTCTCAAAGCTATAAATTATTGTTACATTATTACTTTTTATTCTAAATTATCTATTGTTTTGTTCAAGTTTACAAAACTTTTTGGTTTTCATTCTTTTTTGTTATATTGTTTAAGACCTAGAGTTGTAAGCAGAAATTAGGGGCTTGTGCATGGAATACAAATTTCTTTAAACTTTCAGAAAACTTCAATTTTGAAATTTAAATTCACTTTGTTTTGGAATTGTCTAAATCCTTGGTTTTATTTCACAAATTTTAGTGATGAAACTAACTTGCTTTTACAATGTCATCTAAAGTGGGGACCTTTATTTTAAATCCTACCCAGGAATGGTTAGAGTCCTTTGAAAAAGGATGAATTGCTCCATTTTGCCAGACATTTCCTTTCAAATTCTACATAGGAAAGGTTAGAGTTCTTGAAAAAGGATGAATTGCTCCAGCTTGCCAGACAATATGATCTTTCTGAGACAAAGGCTTCTTTAATGAAGCAAGAAATAAAAAAATATTTTGGTCCAGTATTTGGTAGTAAAGAGTGTTTTGATAAAAGTGCTTTAGGTTTGATTAATAAGTCTCCTTCTGGCTCCAGTGTTCAAGGTCTGGAATTGAAATTAAATTTCAACAAAGAAAGTGAGATGAAAAAAGCTAGAGCTTAGAAAGAGAAAGAAGGGAAGAAATGCAATTAGAGAAACAAGGAAAGAGAGAGGCAAATGCAATTAGAGAAATGGGAGATAGAGATAAATGCATTTAGAGAAAGAGAGGCAAATGCAATTACAGAGAGCAAGAGAGACAATGACATTTCAGAAAGAAAGAAGAGATACATGTGCATTGACAGAAAGACAATAAGAGAAAGAGGAAAGAGAGAGAGAAAGATGAATGCAGAGAGCAAGAGAAAAAGGAAGAAAGGAATTTCAATTTAGATCAAAAATGAAATCGAGCTTGCAAGTGAAAAGCACATCCCCATTTACACACAAGTTCAGGGTCTGATGTTACTAAGACTATATGGTTAGTACCCACTTTTAAAGATAACGAAGAAGATAATTTTTTTTCTCATTTTGAACAAAACTTGCTGATAATTTGGAATGGCCAGAGAGCATTGGACTATGGTATTATAATATGCACGTTTTGCCAAAGCTTGTGACATCTACCCTTCCCTGCCAGTACAGCAAAGTACTGATTGTGATCTGGTTAAGGTATATATCTTGGACGATTATGTGTGGTACCTGCAGCTTATTGACAGAAGTTTAGAAACTATAAAAAAAACTGGAAAAACCAATGTCAAATTTGCAAAAGAAAAAGAGCAATTATTTGATAGGTGGTGTCATATCCATGAAATTTCATCAAGAATACGAAAATCTCAGATAACCCATATTAGTTGAAGAGTTCAAGAATTGCATCCATAATGATGTTAAGACTTGCCTAGATGAGCACAATGTCAAAACCTTGGAAAATGATGCTGATACAGCTAACGAGTATTTCTTAGCTCATAACATTTATTTTGTCAGTAAGTCTTCAGCTTGGGAGTCATCTGGTAAAAATTATCTCTGTTTAATATGAGCACTTCCAAATCTCCATCTGGCACGGCTTTCGAAAATCAAGTTTCTGATAAGACAGAAATCCTTATCTCTTCCTATGTGTACCAGTTTCAGAAAGAAGGGCATTTTATTGCTGATTGCTACAAATTAAAACGTAAGCAACAGAATGAAGATGGACCTATTCCAAATGCTCTTATTTCATGCTACCCATGTTCGGTATTTTGATTCTCAGAATACAATAACTGATGTCATTACCCAGGTTAAGTTCGTTTGAGTCCCAGAAAATAATCAGTGATGCTGGTACTAAAATGCCGGTCTTTTCTTTACAAAAAAAAATAAATAAATAATGCCGATACTGAAGTGCAGGTCTTTTGATTTCCAAAATACAATAACTGATGCCACTACGCATGTGCAGGTCTTTTGATTCACAGAATACAAAGCATTATGCTACAACTTAAGTGCAGTTTTGTTGATTTCCAGAATACAATAACTGATCCTGCTACCCAAATCTGGGTATTTTGATTCGAAGAATACTATGCCTGATGCATCTACCTAGGAGCAGTTCCTTTGAGTCCCAGGATACAATAAATGATGCTGATATTTAAGTGCAGGTCTTTTGTTTCACTGAAAACAATGACTTTTCCTGCTACCAAAGTATATGAGCAGCAGAGAGGGTGAACCCTACAACTTTGTAGAGACCTTATTTTTGAAAATTAAGGGTTCCCTGAAAAAAAAATAAGTTTTTGTCTTAATAATGAAAACTTCTTTAATTGACCAGATTTTTTCACGTGCTGGTCCTTAATTTTTGTCATTCACCCTCTCTGCTGCTATGATTTTTATCCAAAAATTATATCAAGTCCGTTGCGATATCTTGACCTAGGATCATGTAAATTTATCGTTACAAAACCAAAGGGAGCAGCTTGTGCTTTTGAAAAGAAATTTTTAAATTTGTTCATGTCCATGTCGCCTGAACACCAAGTGTAATAAATATTTTGCAGCGTATGATTATCAACTCCGTTGAACACAACTAAAATATTACAGTTGTGACTGATTACTTTTGGAATTTGTGTATATCTCTGTGTAACATAAATCACGTCTGTATTTTTATGTCTACCTCGTGAAAATATTCTAGCTGGATTTGATTGTTTGTCCAGCATAACATCATCATACACTACTAAATTATTAATGAATCCATGAGGGCCAGTGGCCCTGAGATCATCTACAGATGGCGCTTCATCAGTATCAGTAATAAAATCTATGACATTGTCTTCATGTAACGATTTTGCGTTTTCATTAAAATCTTTAAGTACTTCGTAACATCGCTGATCATCTATAGATGGCGCCACTAAATATAATTTATCCCACTTCAGCCATCGCATTATTAGATTAAGCAATAATTGCGTCTTTCCACTTCCAGATGGGCCTATTATAATCATTCTGATAGAATTTGGTAACGCTGGATGGTGCTTTACTGGCTCTTGTTTTCGTGTCGCAGAAAGTCAATTATATCCATATAATAAATAATATGAGTCTATATTGTGTTCGATGCAGAGCACCTACCGATACTACTGAATTAACGACAGTAACAACAAAAAATAAAAGACGTGCACTTACAGGCAAGTGTGTGAAATGTGGTACCAAAAAATATAAATTTGTCTCCATGACTAAGTCAGGAACAAAGACAGGTGGGGGTGATATAGCCGCTTTATTAGGAAAATTACCAGGAACTCCATGGGCTAAATATCCCGGTGAGAAACATTTACCCGGATATAATTATTGTGGCCCAGGAACTCGTCTTGATATCCGACTTGATGATCAAGATCAACCAAAACCAGGAGAGTATCCAGTAAATAAGATTGATCAAGCGTGTCATGTTCATGATGTTGCTTTATAAAAGTAAAGATTTGCAACAACGACATCTCGCGGATGTGAAATTGATTCACGCGTTAAATGCTATACCTAATAAATCTCTCAGAGAAAAATTAGCTAGTTTTCTAGTAAAAACTGCTATGAAAGGTAAACTAGTGTTAGGGGCTGGTAATTAATTATATAACTATCATAATGGAATCTGTTTATTATTCCCTGAGAGGATTTTGGAGAGGTAAAGCAGCGATTAGTAAACTCGCCGAAACAGCAAAAGTTTCACGTGATGTCGCTGCATCATGGTTAGCACGACAGGCAATATGGCAAATCTTCCTAAGTCCACCTAAAAGAATTCATTACGCGCATTTTGATGTTAGTGTCCCTAATGAAGTTCATTAAGCAGATATTTTATTTTTACCACACGATACTATTAAAACACGTGGACGAAAATCACGCACGTACAAATACGCGTTAAATGTCGTTGACATTGCGAGTAGATATAAAGAAGCGGAGCCGTTATCAACAAAGACAACATCTGAAGCTGCATCTGCGTTTGAACGCATTTATCAACGTGGCGGTCTACGATGGCCACGGTTATTACAAGTTGATCCCGGTAAAGAATTTCTTTTAGTAGTATCATCGTTGATGAAGAAACATAACGTTAAAATCAGACGAGGACATACTGAAATTCATCGTGATCATGCAATCGTTGAACGATTTAATAGAACACTTGCCGAGCGGTTATTCGGATATCAATATGCAAAGGAAATATCTACTGACTTCAAAGATAGATCTCGTGAATGGGTTGCAAGATTACCGAGTGTGATAGCTGCGTTGAATAATGAAATTACTCGTGCAACTTCCATGAAACCTTCTAATGCGATCCAAAAAAAATATATACCCAATGGCTACGGACGACATGAATCTTTCTCTCAACCAGTATTAGGTAATGTTACAGTTAGATATTTATATGAACCTGGCGAAATTGAAGGTGGTAAAAAAAGAGCAACCGATCCTATCTGGAGCGTGACTACACATAAAATTTCTAGCGTGGTTAGATCCACTGGCAGACCTCCAATATACAGACTAGATTCTACTGCCCCTCAGCGTGGATTTGTACGTGAACAATTACAAATAATTCCTGAGAATACGCAATTACCACCAAGCTCAATTTTGTAAACGTCCAGAACCTCGACGTCGATTACACTCAAGACAGGTCAGCATTACATTTTCACGTGTGTGACCGAGATCACTATTAATTCTGTCTACGGTAAATTGTCTTGGATTATTATTCGAACACTGCCATAACATATTACAGTTGCAACTTGCGCAATGATTATTTTGTAGTTGCTTTAGTGTTATAATAAATTCAATATCAATATCAAAATGACGCTTGTTTTTTTTTTTGTCACATTGTTTATAACCAGCTAATTTTTTCTTTATTACAACATCGTCATTAGTAATTTCCTCAGTTATCACGTAATCTATAATAACCCTATGTAGTTGAGTTATTCTTCTAACACGAGATACTGCATGATAGACTAAGTTTGACCATTCGATACGATCATCTACAATCCAGATATTTGTATCAGAGATAGTTAATCCCTGTGACGAATGAATCGTTATAGCGTATCCTAACACCCACGGTGATTTTTCCATGTTCAATGCGCTCTCAATAACATCACAGGCAACCAAAACAATGTGATTCAGTACAAGATTTTGTACTCGGATATTTTCAGCGTCTCCACCTGGTATTTCAACTTCAATATTCTGTCGTCGAGTATCTGCTGGGCGATAGCACAAAGGTACAGGTAACGTTGGAAACTTTTCTTTATGTAACGTAAATAATTTATCCTGTAGTTCATCACGAACTACCTTTCTACTCGCGACTATTAAATCAGCGGGATTCCATGAAGTCCAAAATTCATTTATAGAAGTCTCTGGAATTACTCCTCGCATTTATCTCACATTGTACTCTGTCTGGCTGAAGTCTGATTAATCTTTTAAATTCCTTCAGCGGTTCATCGATAGCTCTATGGTCATTATGTATTTCTTCATAATAATTTACGTTATTCTTTAGCCATTCATGTGGAGACTGTCCAACAAAGGGTGGTGGTTGACCATGATCGCCGCACATAATCACAGCAGTATTCTTTGTCAATAACCATTCAAGAAATGTTTTTAATGTTTCTAACGACACCGTGCATATCTCGTCCCATATAATATATTTAGGTATATATTTTTCACCCATCCGCGATGGAGTCCACGTGTCTCCGCACCATCTAAAGAAACTGTGATATGTACACGATTTTACTCCTCGTTGCTTTATTTCTCTAGCAAGTTTATGTGTAGGTGTCAAAACAATCATATCCGAATTATTATTTATAAATAAATTAATCGCACGAGTTGTTTTACCTGAACCACCACACCCATTAAGATAAACGGTCTTATGTCTAGATACTGGATCATATACAGATGGTGCAGATGACTTTAATATTTGATTATTATTTCTGTAATATGTCTCTATAATTTCAACATCTGCAGATTCAGAATAACTAAATATATTTTCTTGTTTTATTCTCCATATTCTCCCTCTCACCATTACCGAGTTTTAATAATCTTTATATTTTTTATGTACATAAAATGAATCCGTAGCGACTCTGACGGCGTAACGGGGAAATTTATTTATCATCGATAGTAGGTTTATCGAAACATAAGCTAACATCGAAGATCTTAAATGAGTAAACTGCGGTGAGTCGCCATCAAGGTAGCTCACAATGGTACCTAATTTCGTTCCATCTGATAAATAAGCATTACATCTGTTTATAAACGTATTTTTCTCAGTTGTATCAGCGATTATAAAATCTATTTCAGCATCGTCCATAATCAATCTTGTACACGCTCGTTTATGATCGTATGAACCACCTTGAGTAAATTTACCGATTATCTTTCTACCGAGATCTTTTGCAAATTTCTCATCGTATTCGTTTCTGCATTTATTTATTTTAATAATATGATCTTCATCAATATCAGGGAATTCTTTTCTGGTATCATCAATATTAAATCTGTTCGGTTCTGGTAACCAAACTTGTTTCTGTGAACTATACGATATAATCGCTTCAGTTACTCTCAACGATATTAAAAATCCAGCATCAAGCATATATCGCAATAGTACTATCGGAACCCAACATTTTTCTGAAAAATGTCTTCCAAACCAAGCATAAGTAATCGGATGGATATTTTCTGCAAATTCGAATAATTCTACATGAGCAAATCCGGTTAAGTCAAAATCTGGTAAATGTCCGTTTATCGCAACCCTGGTCATGTCATGTGTAGGATGTCCGAATCTCTTAAAGTACTTAGAACATACTCCATATCCAAGAAAACTCCCAGGATAACACGCCACCATATCAACCGAGATAACATCATTGTAATCGTATTTGGTGTTCCATAACCCACCGTGCCCATATTCTATACAACTTTTCTTGACATCTTCAAGAAATTCCGATCTTGTCGTTTTCCATGAATTTTTCTCCTGAGCGAAATGAGCAGCTACTGACGGAACAGTAAAGCAGTTATTCAGTAATTGTCTAACTATGACATCATCAGAAGTATATTTCAATGCAAGATGTTCCATTTCTTCATGAAGAAATTCTGTACGATAAATATCACCGTTAGGCCGTACAAATTGATCATAATGATTATATTCCGAACTCTGAAATAACCAAACAGACACAGGGTCGCTTTTGCTGATATTTTTAATAAAATCAAATATATCACCATCATAAAACTTAACTTTTTTATCTCGTGGAAATATCGTTACAGCATTAGTCCATGCATGTGCATTATGATCAACGATTGTTATAGGGTTTCCATTTTTTATATATTTTGGTTCGTATAATATCTCTCCGGTTAGTGTTTTTACCGTTATTGGAAATCTTAATAACTTTTCTAGTTCAGCAACATCCTTAATAGATGCACCAGCATCTTTAACCGACTCTGCCCATGTGTTTATTTTTTTACGTCTTAAATCTGTTAAGCCATTACCACGTATCGCGTTTGTAAAATGTTCTGTAACTCGTTCAGCTACGCAGTTTATTCTTGATATTTTCATCGGTTTCAGATCCGCAACATTAGGTTTATTATTTAGCGGAAATATTCCATATACAACTGCAGTTGCTGGATAACTCTGTATATAGTAGGGTTTATCAATACCAGTAAGTATTCCGGGCTTAGATTTATTACTTAAAAGAACAATATTACCCCCG